>JAOUQW010072842.1:5000-13423 GCA_028565825.1 Olivaichthys viedmensis
AACAACGATTGCTTGTATGGCGCTGTTCTGTTTTAGGTCAATCAAACACCTTAAGCTCGAAGCAGGATGGCGGGATTCTCGACTGGTTCAGGATCTGCAGCTAGGAACAAATATGTGGAACCAAAAAACGGATAATGTTTCACAGTGGGGGGAAAACAAACGTAGCACCGTCTCTCTCTCCCATTGGTAGTCGCCACATCGCTTTGCATCTCATTTGAATAAAGTTCAACTTTGCTCAGCTATTTTGTGCCACTTTGTGAACGCAGTGCTACACAGGAACCAAAAGCCCACACAACTGGAACGTTTGGTACTGGACCAGTTTTTTGGGTGCCAAAACTTCCTAGACTTTGTACAAGGAGACAAAGTTAATCCTGTTACAGGGTTGCTTCAAATCACACGCTGGTGTTTCACCAACAGACGCTCACAGTACTGATTATATGACAGTCTCGCACACACTACACACACACTACACACACACTACACACACATAATTAGCCTGTCCTGCTGAGAGAGGAGGCGAGAGACAGACAAAGAGAAACACACACACACAGATTAAGAAAGAAGAAGAGAAAAAAAGGTTGAGGTAGTAACATGGTAGAAGAATGGTGCTCTAGGTCAGTAAGGGCAAAACAGCCAAACAGAGCCCGTATAAAAGACAGACAGCTGGAAGAGAGATATAGATGAAGCAAGAGTGAAACACAGAAGCAGAGGGAGTGTAGAGACTGTACACAGTTTTAACAAGCACATGCTTTTGTTTGCCGATGGTAAATGAAAGTAGATGATAGATGGGGGAAGGGGTATTAGCATGCAGAGTGATCCCTCACAAGCATGCAGAAACCAACAAAACTGTTTATTAATGCTGTCAGCATAAAGCCTATTAATCCATGGAAAAAGGTCAGTCTTCGGAAGGGTGGGTTGTGCTTGCTACATGCTTCACTCGTATAGACAAAAAGGCACATCAACATGAGTGTAGATAATGTCAGCTGAATCTCTCAGCCAGCCAAAGGGCAAAATAAAGAATAATGTTATTAATTGGCATGCGGGAAGCCATATTAATATTGGAAGCTTCTACATACAGTATAGAGAAGTAAATAGACTTTCATGGTTGCCAACAAAGTGGGAACAGTACAGTGTAATTTGTGTGTTATTATATGTGGTTCTTAACATTGATATCACAGAAATGTGATAAAAACAAGTTTTGGATATCTGTTTGGGTGGCCAGACCTTAAGTTTTCAGCATTCCTTGTTTTTCATGTGTGACATCAAAGTTTGACATCAAAGTCATCAAAGTTTGACATCATTTTGCTTTAATGATCAAATGTACATACACAGCAGTATAAGGAATACATTTCACAATTTTGAAATGGAAGCATTTCTCTTTAATGCAGTGTGAAACTGTATTAAATCATTATTTTTCTCAACACTATGCCATGCTAGGATTTCCATTTACTGTCAGAACACAAAGACAGGAAGAGGTTCACTTAAATGAGACATAATTAACATCCCTGTGCTCTTTAAAAGTAATCTGTGAAGAGTACAAAAACACCTTAACTCTTTCGTATGGTGTGTTTTACCCGTCATTGGTTGTCTCAGTGGGGTAGGGTGGGGCAGACATTGTGTGTTGGTGGAGAGCTCAGCAATATTTGCAGAAGTGAACTGAAACTATGCCTAATACCAAGTTGGATTTGCTGTATTGCCTTCAGCTGTGGTCAAAGTTAATTCATGAGGTGTGAAATGTCATCATATGCTCTGAGGTGAATTTGGTCACTGAAGGTATACCTTATAGGATATTTTGCAGCTAAATTAATTTAGGCTTTAGGACCTAATCTTTTACCATTAGACTTCATTATTTTATGCTTCTTTTTCTCTATGTGGCCTCGACTTTGTATTAGTCATTTTGGAGTGACGTGTTAGACAGCACTCTCCACCACCATCATCAAAACACCAAATGAGGAAATATCTTTTGGAAGAATGGTGTTTCATCCCTCCAGTACAGTTCCAGAGACTTGTAGAATCTGTGCCAGGGCGCAGTGAAGCTGTTCTGGCAGCTCATGGTGGCCCAACACCTTACTAAGACACTTTATGTTGGTTTTTCCTTTAATTTGTCACCCGTCTGTAGCGTTGTCTGTGATATATTACAGTGTGCCAAAAGAATTATAGGTTAAATGAATCACTGACTTCTTAACACTTTTTGCATCTGCCTAACCTGATCTTTGCTCCTTACTAAAGACTTACCTGAAGTTCAACTTCAGACTAGCCAGAAAGAGTGAGAATTTGCACTGATATGATGACCGAAATTAAATGCAGGGCCATTTTCCATGTCAGTCTACATGAAGTCAATCTCAATATCTTTATCATTCTCTCTCAATTTTTATCAGCTCTCTCTATTTCACACACAGAGAGAGTTGTGTAGACACACTGTCAACTGAGAGCACTTCAGCTTTTACAGAGCAGGCTGAGCAGAAACACTTTAAACTCTCACTAAAGCCTCCCTGAGGAATGAAATTTTTTTAACACCAGTTGTGTGAAAAGGTTAAATCTCTGGACACCTAAATGCTCTTTAAACAGCACTGGTCCTTCTCTCCTGTGCATTCACACAGACAGAAAGAATGCAATCGCACTTCCAGTGTGACGTTGGTTCAAGAGTGGGAGAGAGAGCAGAAGTAGGGTGAGGAGAGTTTATAATACAGGACGGATTTCTGATTTTTTTTAAGTTCAGCTGTTAGCGAAGCAACCAAGGAATGCTTTGAGAGCCATTTTCTTCCAGTCATGATGAACTCCTATTTCTGGTGTTATAAAACAGCAAGACTATAGCTTTTTTTTATAAGGTTTTCTTATTGATATACCAATGTCAAATCTAAAACGATTATACCGATTTATTAATCTATTACCCAATCCAGTGTGCTTGTGAGTTGCAAGTGTAAAATTGTCAGAGCTTCTCCTGCCAGCGTCTAGCTAACATCACATGCATTAATAGCTAGGAATATGGTGTCTGCTGAGGCCTAGCCCTATGTTTATTACTCGAAAAGAGAGGAGAGGAAGTAGATGTAGCAGACTTGAGGCTCAAAGCTCCACACTGAAAGATGAAGTGCTCATGATCAGGTCATCCAGCCACAGCAATCCAACATGAGAGAGCCACGGCTTAAAAAGCCACATGGGAATGAGTGAGATTGGTTTCTGACGGGATCTCCCCCTTTAAAGCCTCAGATGATATCATGTAATAATCTTCAAAAAATATACCAAATAACAGTGATCATAGGGATTAATAGACTAAAAACATATCTGAACCTTCCACCTCACACTCACAGTTTGTATCAGTGTAGGAAAATGTGAAACTCTGTATGTATGTGTGTGTGTGTGTGTGTGTGTGTGTGTGTTAGTGTTTTTCTATCTTAGTGAAGGCCACAAGGATAGGAACATCTGACTTTTTTGCTCTAGTGAGGACATTTGGCTGGTCCTCACGAGAAAAACTGCAGCTTTTATTTAAAAAACTAAAAGAGACAAAAGATTTGCTTTTGGTTACTGAGGTTAAGGTTAGGGCTAGGTGTAGGCTTAGTATTAATTAGATGCAGTTATCATTATGTCAGTGGAAGACTTCACAAGTATAGTAGTATCAACGTGTGTGTGTGTGTGTGAGTGTGTGAAAAAGTGTGTAGAGTGTGTTATTTCACTGATTACTGAGTGCTATATTTAACACATTTTCCAATAATATTGCTACAGTAATGCACCATGTGAAGGAAATATTACAAAACAGATCTGAAAACACAATAGAAATTAGATCTATTTTCTAAATCTTGCCAATTTGGGAACAAGTAACATTTTTGGCTTGTATACTAGCTCCAAAATATAGTTTGATTAAATGAAAATAAGGTCTGCCACCATAACATTAATTCCAACAAATACATTTTTTATAGTCACAAGTCATTATTTTGCACAAGAAACTTTAGCTAGTCAGCTAGTCATCCAATTCTAAAATCCCCTTCATATTTCTTCGATCTAGAGAAAGTTTCACAAATGCGTGTAAAATACACCAGAAAAAGTCACAACTCTGGGATCACAACTCTTCTGACAGTACAGGACACTTCTGAATGACTTGACTGATCTCCAGTCAGTGGTTGTGACAGGAAGTCTCATCATTCTTTGCTGTTCTGTGCTCTCACTGAGACCATCGCACCCTTCCAGTGATCCAGCGCGCGGCTCACAGAGAGCTGTCGAGCAACTCAAAAGGACAAATTTCATCTGTACATGTTTGGCAGAAGCAGCAGGTCTGAGAGTGACCTGCATTGCCAACGCCATCAATTACTCAAGCACAGTCAGTATGACACTCTGCAGCCCTGCACAATGGCCATGCCATGGCAGAGTACAAGATCCCCTCACTGCGCTGAGGACTGAACTGACAAGAGAGATAAAAAGGAACCGGTTTCTTCCTAAAGGCAAATGCAGGGGGAAAACGTTGGCAGGGTTTTTAATCTAACCCTATCAAAGGCTAACAGCCTTTTGGTGATGTGGAGATTATACCCATGCAATTCAGTGTAATTAAAGCATACATTAACCTTAAGTAGGAGTTTACTGTGTGACCTGCAGTGGGATAAAGCCTCTCTCCAAAAGGCAATGTGCTTTCTAGTCTAAGCCCATATCAACAGGATCCCATTAATTAAATTTAATGTACAACAGAATCATGCACTGCACACATTATGAGGAGAAAGAGCAACCACTATTCCCACATCTTCCCTAAAAACATTTAAAACACAGTAACATCTTCCCAATGATTCCTAATATGTTTGGTCACTCCATCCTCATGTGCTCTACTTAGTAATGGGTATCCCATTGGTTCAGGTCATCTCTTTTGATTATAGCAATAAAATTATAAATATGCATGTCACAATTATAACACAATCACCTACTCGCAATTATTTGAGGTGATTGTGATTGTTACATTTTACAATCAAGGTTCCATATAAATAAATGAAGTCGGTAAACACAGCATTCATTCTGAATTAGTATATTGATATAATCTAATTGCAGCACCATCATATTTTAATCATTATTTTCAGTCAAAGGCTTTGATCGATGAACTATTTGTAATGCAAATTGTTTGGTGTGCAGATTGTGTCGACTTTTGTCTATCAATATCAATACACATCACTCAGTCTGATGCTGAGACTAACATTAGTTCCGTTAGCATTATCTTTTTAAGGTTTTATTTCACATTGTTACTCTCGGGTCAAAATGTCATGTTGGAAAAATACATTTTAGTATTTGTCAAGTTTTAGGAAAAGTTCAATATGGGTCATTTTGGCCCATATGGAACATGAAAGTTAGGCCATTAGTACATGACAGACAGGGTTTGAGCGTCCTCTTAGTCTAGTGAATGAATACCTGAGATGCTGATATTTAGTCTATTCAGTATTTATTTCCTCTGATATAGGACCAGCTTTCCTCTTATATAACCAAGAACTGATATCAGATCAACATCAAAGGGCAAGTTCGACATTCCCACATACACAGCCCATCTGAGCAGACTGAGGAGAGCAGTGTGTGTGCCGTGACCAACCAAGCTATGCAGGCCAAGCTGCAGCTCCAGCTGCTTTAGCTGCTCAGATTAATGATGCTGCCCATTAAATCAAATAGCATTGAGGTGCAGGCAGCGGAGTCTGCTTTTACAAAACAGAATTCTGTGATATGCCCTAATTGGGATCTATGGTTAACAGTGAAAAAGTGACATGCAGCAGTTATGGCTCCCTTCGGAGAGCTGCTGTTTTGTTTACTGACACTCAACAGCGTGTAGGCTTGTTTGAGTTGCTTATTAGCACATATTTTTATTGGCACTCCCATCAAACAAGAAGGGAATTGGTAAAGTTTATCACTGAGGAGACTGTCGATATGCCAAAAGGGATTTTTTTTGTAATACTCTCCACAAGAATATAAAAGGGAATTGAAATATAGATATAATATACTGTATATAGAACCAAATATAGAACACCATTATATTTCACACAAACATGCAAGCGTAGATATACTGCTGAACAACTCTTTATCCATATCCATTTAGATGACACTATATTTTTTGTGGATTGTTTGCAAACCTAAGGCAAAAGCTCCTGTCATGGCTTTAATCTGAGTCTTTCTTCTGTCCATTGCATTTGTGGGAGGTTGGGTGTCCACTCAGCAACAGTGTCCATAGTGGTGAGACTGGGCTTACAGAGAACCACATAGACTAAATGATCCTCTGTCTGTATGGCAAGGCACACACACACACACACAGACACACACACACACATCTATCCCACACATCTCTCTCTCTCTTGCACACACATACAATAATTCTGACAGTTCTGACAGCCCCTTGTTTTAAGCCTTGTGTGTGTGGGAGAGACAGCGAGAGTGACAGAAGATGCCAAAGGAATCCCAAGCAGTTTCAAGCTTCTCCCCATCTGTCGGAGAGGATGAAACATGGCAGTAATGCGGCGTTCGGGTCGGGCAACAGTGCTGTTCAGCTATGGAGGGATCCGTGTCTCTGCACACAGCCATCTGGGTCTCAGAGATACGCTGCTCCCTCAGACACAACAAATCCTTTCAGAAACGACTGCAGCTGATTTCATATCTCACCATTCATCTCACCCAGACTGCATGTGGAAACGGCGTCATTTGCCACCGTATCAGACAAACGCACCTAAGATGTGCCTCTGATTCCATTTGTGCACATTGTCGTGACATATATATGAGTCATTCTACAATTAGGGGTACATTTGATGTCCAGTGATGAGATTTATATATTTTTTATAAATATGTTCATAAAAATTTCATTTTCATTCTATCTTACCATTTTTGAAAAATGTATTTTAATAAGGCACAAGCCTTTTATCTGCCTCATTTTTAATTTAGCAGGGAAGTATGATAATGTTCCTCAATTTGCTGTTTTTTTAATGTCCACTTTTCCAAGTAGTAAGTTTGGATTACAAAATAAACATTAGAAAGCATGCAGAGTCACATTATTTTATATTAATTTATTTCAAAATAATAAGTACATGTGCAAACAGGGCTTCATTAAACAATGCACCAAATTAAAGTTGATGAAATCCTCCATTTAATGCATGTCTGCAAAAATTTTGTCCACTAAGTTACTCTTAGGAAGCCCTGTTCCATATAAGCAGTGGTTTGTTTCAAGACCATGTGACCAACGTCAACTGATGTCATTTCCTTCAGTGGCAGACATTTTAAACACATTTTGGTAAGTCTCCTTTCTTTTTCTTTAATATTTCATAAATAATACTGCATAGTCAAAGAGTAGATTAATTGACCGTCAACTAGGTTATGTACATTTTTATGATTTTGTAGTTTTAAATGACCTTAGTAAAATAATAATGTCAAAATGTATATTAGCCTGATAGGAAAGGTGACATGCAAAAACAACCTTAGTAATTAGGGGCTAAAATAGGAAAAATGTCAACTATGCTACCCAGTATGGGTATTCGGATGAACAAGTATATTTTTTCTTTAACTTGAGAATTTTCCATCCAAATTAATTGATTCATAACTTATTATATATATACCAATGTGACAATACTGTTTGACACATTCTTATCTGTTTGTTATTGTCAATGCTGTGTTTTTCATGTTATTAATGCTCTACTATGTTTGTAGAATCACCACGTTTTGCCACAGTAAGAGTTCTTTCAGTGAAATTTAAAGTGTCTTTAGATTAATTGTATATTGCTGTTTATTGCATTAAAATGATTTTTCTGAGTTCACAATTTCTGAGTTCACAATGATTTGCTGTTAGTCAATTGAAATGATTTATTTATTTATTTTTCAACATTCCCTGTTTGAAATGTTCTAAAATAAACAGCATTCAGATTGCTAAGAATGTGTCCGGTCAACTATGTTACTCATGTCAACTATGTCACTTTGACTGTATACATTAATACAGATTTATGATAAAACATATCCTTTGCTTAAGGATCATTTTGAACCGCGCAGCACTTTTTACTATAAACAAAAAATATATTTTCTACCTGGTATTAAAAAAACTATGACAGAATTGTCTAAATAGCCTCAAGAATTTTTAAAGGTGTGTCTTACTTGAAGTATAGCACTTCATCAGAGTCTGAAATTACAGACATTTTGTCCGTAACATAGTTGACAAACTAATATGACAGAAGGTTCTTTTCTTTGAAATATATATATTTTTAAAACATCATAGCTTAAGCTTGGCCATTAGTGAATATGTTATAGTCAAGAAATATAGTACTTAGAAAACTAATTGATTCATCATAAAAAAACTAACATTTTTGTACCTTTTGGTTGATGTCAAATGTACCACTAATTATAGAATGACTCGGGTACTAATTTAATTTAACACTGTAGGTGTAATTAAACACTGTAGGTACTAATTTACTGTGTAAAACAGCTAGCAAACAAGA
>JAOUQW010072914.1:0-13419 GCA_028565825.1 Olivaichthys viedmensis
CCTATAGCGTCTGCTCCAGCCAATCCCGCTCCGATCCCGACAAATCCAGTGCCGGCTTTTCCTGTGGCGTCTGCTCCGCTATCAAATACAAAACAGTACATAACATTTTCTTTCCATATTGTCACGGCCAGACCCGACACCATGAGCACTACCACCCCGCACCACCAGAGGTTGCCCTCCTCGGAGTTCTGACACTTCCGGGTCACATGTTCACACACCTGTTTACACATTAGCCTCATTAGCATTATCATAAATACCCGACACACACAAGGACTCGTTGCAAAGTTTTGTCATCGTTATGATTGTCAATCCTGAGCGTTTGTTGGTCTGGTCTCCTGGTTTCGAACTCTGCCTGTCCCTTGGTCTATGGTTTTTGGATTACCCCTTTGAATACTTTTGCTGGAAGGTTTGCTCACTTGGTTACCGTACTACGACGACGATATTGGATTTGCCTTTGTCTGTGAATAAAAGACGTTGCACTTGGATCCTACCCGTTGTGTTCGTGGTGATCGTAACACATATCATGGAACACATGCACTACAGTGCCACTCAAAAATTCATGATATAGTTTGCAGAAAGAGGGCTGTTTTGTAATATTAATAGATTTATTGTTCCCATGAAACTGAGGAATAGTTGTGGTCCTCTTACTGTTAACCGAAGGGGAAACAGCACCTTCCTGGTAGGGGTTAGATTGTCAAAATGTGCAAGACTTGCTTACAATAAGCACTTTGGCTGGAAGCAGCGTGCATTTTCACTAGAGGTGAGCAGATGTTTTGTAGTTCACACCCCGAACGCAGCATTAATTTGCTGTCATTCCCAGTGGAGTTGGAGGTGCCGGATGCGCTGGGCTAACAGGCGACACATTGGAGTCAACTCAAACGTTTGTGTTTGCTGATGGAATATGTTTTTTCTTCTTTTTCTTTTTCTCTTTCTCAAGTAGAGATAATGAAGACTGCTTATCTCACCATGCTGTTGAATATATATTGCTGTTGAATATATTTCAAGTATGTCATATTTTTCACCTTTATGCCAAAAGTCAAAGGCACATGTTTATTCTGTATATGCTGATTATGTAGTTCCTCTTTGATGAATGTTCCTTTATTATAAAGGAATATAGATACAAACCAACCACTTATCCCAGTTATGTAAATCCCCGCATTGCATATTAGTCACAAAAGGCAGAATAACTCACCATCACTCCTCGATTTCCTTGCTCTTCCCTTTTGTACACCTGTTTTGTGTTTTGTATACACACACTACATGGTTAATGAATTCATGAACAGATGCAGTTACACACACACACACACACACAAAGACACTCACACATGTACACTCTAATACTTTAGTGGTGTACAATGAGTTCTGTCTGGCTGTTGGTTAGAAGAAAGGAAAAATTACACTCATTGCAGTTTTGGAAGACTCGAGTAGGACTCAGATCTTTGCCTTTAATGAAACTATTCATCAGAGGTACTCAGCTGAACCCACTCACCTCAGGTCTATGTGTGTGTGTGTGTGTGTGTGTGTGTGTGTTTGTGTGTGTGTGTCTCTGTGCGCTGGCCATGCCAACGAATATGAGCACTGAGCATTGTAGGGGGTCATTGATCGACAACGGGCAGTTTAACAGCTTGCGAATGCTTGGGTGGGCTTCTTAAAGGTCTAAGCTGGAGGCACACATGCCTTATTGGCCTTCGTCTCTGGGGAGCATTTAGGATACTGCCTACTACTCTAACGTATTAATCAAACTTTGAAATTGCTGTGTGTGTTTAATTTATATGTCTGTAGACATGCAGTGTGTACGTGGTCAGGGGAAATTTCCTCATTCTATTGTTAAACAGCTGCAACTTTGCTGCTCTTTTTATTTTTTTCACTCCCTCTCTGTGGCACTCTCCGTTTTAATCACATTTGCAGTGCTTTCCCTTTTTAACTAATTTTCTACCTGGTTCTGCACTTTAGTCTTCCAATTTCAGTCCACAATCTCTGTGTCTTGTTCCCACGTCTGCATTTTTGTGTGTGTGCATTTGTGAGTGTATGTGTGTAGATAGGTGTTTTTCACTGTAAGGCTGATAAGGCTGGTTTAGTGTTTGATGGGGAGTATGCCCTGTAGGTTCAGTGCTGACACTCTTTTTAACAGGTCGCTAAAGTGTGTGTGTGTGTGTGTGTGTGTGTGTGACAGAGGAAGCTCAGTAATGAGGTGTGGAGCCAGTTTTTCTACCGGTGGTACTGAATCAGGGAGGATAGATTGTTCCCTCTCAAGCTAACTGTGAGTGCATTGAAAATAAATGGGCCACACACAGATGATTTCTCACATGTGCACAAACACACTGCATACTTTAATAGCAGCAAGAACCAAGGACCATCAGAGTCTACAAATTGGAAATATATTAAGTCATGTGAGAAGAAAGTAATAGGAGACGGTAAAAGAGCACAAAGCACAAAAAACAGCTATAGTGGAAGGACAGAAACAGACAGAGAGCTAGTCCTAGTCAGATAGAGGGGTTGCATTTTATAATGGCCATTTCTGGGGGGAATGGCAGACTGCAGGGGCAAGAAGGCAACACTGTACAGACTTGTCGGGCACAAGGGCATAATTGGGTGAACATCCCAGCAGGCCCTGATCACACTGACAAGAATAGGCCCCATGGGCACAAAATAGAGATGTGTTATATGGGGTTGGCTAAAAGGATTTTCACATTAGAGGATGTCTTTTCCAGTGAGTTCAGTCCCAGCTTTAACCTGCCACATCTGCCTGTATCATCTACCTACATCTGCCTAATTATGTTTCCTGAGAAAATTCAGAGTGCATGAAATTATGAAGCAGCATCCTTGTGTGGAATGAAAGTACTAATAACCAGTTGCTAGTTAGTAGCCTTGATCACTGAACCAATTATACAATGCAATCCATAAATATCTAGAGAGTGTCTAGAGAGTTCTTGATTTACAGTATACTCCAGTATGTTGGATTTGAAATTAAAATAATTGCTATGAAGTTAAATTGCCTACTTAGTTACTTTAGTAGTAAGTAATAGTAGATCTGCATTTTAGGCCATCATCTTGCCGTACATACCTTCCAGCATTTTGAGGCATTTGGTTGTTTCCGTTCACTTTAGAATTCATCCTGCTGCTGCAAAGATAAATTAGTCAGTTCCAGTGGTAGCCACACATGCCCATGTTAACATGTTTCACAGATGATATGCTTTGGAGAACTGAAATGAGAAATACAAACAGGTGAGGGCGATGTGGTTGTATTTCATTCAATTTCATGTGAAAAAACTCATAAAAAAGGTATGAACTCTAGCCTCACCCCTAACCTTAACCTTTGTAACTTTTTATATGAATTGAGTTGTGCAAATTGTTACAAACTTGCAAGTGTAAGACCATGTTATCTTTCAATTATGAGAGGTCAACACTTTTTTAATTCATACTTTAGTGGCCAAAACTCTACAGGCTTTTATGTACTTTTTAGGACAAAAAAAAGACCAACATTCCTTCTTCTTTAAGGTTGTGTAATATTGATAAGTTTACCTTTCTTGCACCATCATTTTTTAACAATATACCAAACAGATGATTTTGAGACTCCTCATATTCTCGCTGTTTGATTAGCTTATTCTGATTTTTTAGCTAACCAGCTTTGACTCTTATTTAGTCCTCATATGGGTTTGGTCCCTAATAGTAACAGACTTCAGATCCAAATTCTAAATCTAGAATCAACTGACCTTTTTTGGCAACAATTTACTTGAGCTCTGTGTCATAATACTAACATAACCATGTGTAAATCTGTCAAAGAATGTCATGTTACCATTACCGGTAATTGTCATAATAGGCGCCTCAATGTTTCATGTCATGACAGCTTATGTGACATTTTGTGTACTCTAGTTAGCATATGGTTTATGACAGATGTTATATGTACTTTATGAAAACTGTCATAACAATATATTTAATGCCATGGCCACAAAAAAAAATCTTGCTTCTGATTAGAAGGCGTGTGTCTTCTAATCGGCGTGTGTCCATTATTTTCATATATAACAGGACCCGTCTAACGTAGAAAATTTAATCACAGTTGTAAATGAATGCTTATGATACTATGTAACAATTTTGGAAATATGACTATGATAACAATCATAAATAATAGCTTAGTCTAGGCCCATATACTCTATAACTAGCATAAATAATGGTTTAGGGCCGTTAATCGGAAATAATAGTAATAATGAACATGCATTTCATGACATTTATAAGTGTGGAAATGTTTTATTCATAAGTGTCAAGAACAGAGCAAGATAACACCTCCTAAGATGCACAGTCAACTCCAAAATTATTGGCACCCTTTAAGAGAAAGGGCCAAAATTAACATTACACACAATTTTCCACTCAAACAATTGTATAAACTACTTACTAACCTCAGGAGTGTAATAAAAAAAGTTTCAAGTCTGGAACAGTCAAGATTTGAACACATGAGTAGACTGCCTCCCCCCGCACAGTTAGGAGGATGGTGAAGGAGGCAAAGAACCTTTTAGACACAGTTTAGTTGATTATTTTACTATAAGATGGCACTTCCATAAAAACAAAAGGTTTGGAAGGGTTGCAAGAAGATATTATCACTTTTGCTCAGGGTGCCAATAAGACCAGATCTGAGGAGAAGAAACACAGACCTCTCTCTCTCTCTCTCTCTCTCTCTCTCTCTCTCTCTCTCTCTCTCCTTCAGTTTGTTTTATCCCACCTTCTCTATTTTCTGTCACATTGAACCATTTTTAACTGTGCAAGTGAAATATTTCCAAATAAGCCCATGAAGGTGTCACTCCCCCACAAGTCTCATCCACCTCCCAACTTCCTTTGCTCACACTTCCCATAACTCTTTTGGGGGTTTTCCTAATTCAGTTGCCACCAGTAACAGGCTCCCGTTCTGGCTAGCTGGGTGTGGGCAGAAATCCCATTTAGTGTGACAGCTGTAAAGAAAAAGCTTAACGTTGAGCTATCGTCATGAAACTTAAACTGTATTTTCATCTATGGTCTCTTTAGTGGTCAGTAACATGACCCCCCCCTCTAACGCGCGACTCCTACCGCGCACATCGGCCGTCTCGGGCGGGTCCTGGGCCCGTGGGCAAAATGTCCATGTCCAGGGGGCGCCCCGGAGGCCGACATCGTGGGGGTGGAGCGACTGCCACTCGCAGTGACAGTGTTAATTTGCCTGATTTTACAGCACAACATACATAACATCTCCATAACAGCTTAGTGTGTGAATAAATCTACCTAAGCCCCAACAATAAATCTGAAGATGTTGGATAATAGTGGGTGTGTGTTATTACCTCATTCATGCCGTACCTATTTAACATGCTTTTAAAACATTGAGATTTTGCATACTGTATTTTAGGAAAATAGTGCATCTTGTGCAGAGATTGTATGAAAAGTGTTGCTTTTTCTGAAATCTGTTCTTCAAGGTGCCTTTCTAGTAAGTCGGTAAATAAGCATCTAATTTCCCTTTGCCAGATGGGCCACAAATCAGCTACAGGTTTAAACTTGTTATAAGCGCTATTGAATCTGTGACAACAGGGACCTCAGCTCACCCAACACTCCCTTGCATAAACACACAAACTCTCCCAAGACTAAACATTTTACTCCAGCTGACATGTTTGCAGCTAAACACCTGTCATTGATTGAACCCCCACTGCATGTGTTCACCTCAGTCACTAGCGGCTGCAGCAGGGGAGAGACCCAGATCGATTAAAGCCAGGGAGTGTGGCAGCCGGGCCAGACATGAGCTCCAAGTAGGCAGGATTTTACTGATTGTAATTGTGTGATTAGTTCTCACTTATGCTGAATGCACACTGCACGATTAGCTCCGATTTCCTCCGGCCCTCAGATATTAGCTCAGGCCCTCCGATATTTTCAAGTATGTTTGAAATTATCGGTGATGAATCTTCTAGTGTGAGCACCTCTACGACAAGTAGCAAGAACAGCGATGAGCAACAGCCAATGAGAGTTTGAGAGGAAACTCTATCATCCATATATTTGTGTGGGAGGTAAGCACAATAATATTGCTTCTATAAGAATTTTTTTGGGCTGTCATTCCCAAATGTTAGGAACAGCAAAAATAAAAACAAACACAACATGATTTCTGGCGATGCACAGTATAAAAATAGCTACGTTTCTTTGCACTATACCTCCAATTCTCTTTGCAGAACAGACAATCCTTCCTCCATTTATATATATATTTTCTTTCCATACAAAACAGTGCAGAAAGCTCAAGCTCCATCTTGACAAAGTCACATGATAGACACATCTCGAGTTTATTTTCGTGAGAAAGCGGGATTTGGGGATCAGGCACGCTTTGTTGAGGATCTATCCAGGTGAAATATTGTGTAGTGTCTGAGCCTCGCCTGCGATACGTCCACAAACCAACAGATCGCAAGTGATAAAAGTTGTGTAGTGTGAGCAATACAGCGATTATGAGATTTTGAAAGTCGTACTGTACACTAGGCATTAGACCACAACCCCAGAAATCAGAGACAGAACACTAATATAATTTTACTACCAACAAGCTGCCAGTGTCTATCTAACTGTTCCACGCTTTTCCACCACAAAAGCTGGTTCTTGGTCTACAAAATTTGTTTGGTCCCAGCACCAAAATGCTAAACCGGTGACTTCAGGGACTTGGATGTGATGTTATTTAGTTGCTATGACAACAATTTAGCAGTTCAAGTTATTTGCCACTAAAATAAGATATGAACAGCAAAAAAATTAGCAAAATCAAATATTAGCTTAGTAGGAGCTATATTGCAGCTACATGTTATGAATGAAAAGTTAAAAGCATGCAGATACAGATAGAACCTATATCTATCATCTTGCATATAATTATTGTCTTTGACGACGTCTTTGTGCTGTGTATAGTTGCTGTTTTACTGTTTTACTGGCAATTGCAACAAAGTAAATAGGATCTACATTGCTAATGCTAATGCTAACAAAACTTCCTTTGAGCAGCTACATACACAGGAATAAATAGAACAGCAATAAAAACATTTATTTGTCCTATTGCGCATAATCTTTGTGTATTACAACGTGCTTGTGTGTATTGATGATGAAGAATTTGACTTTGGATGCTAAAACATGTTATCAAAGCCAGAATCACAGTGAAATAACTTTTTTTGCCATGCATAAGGAAACTCCCATGTAATGGTTTGTCTCCCAAAACGGTCAAAATATAGGCACGTTCTGTTGTGTCATGACACAATGGTGCCTCTTCAGTGTCGGGCTGGAGGGAGGACAAAGTCTGACGAATCTGTAGAGGGCCTTGGAAAGAGACTTGTGCAATGCTAAGAGACTAAGCATGTGGTAATTTAGTATGATGTTTGCTGCGGTTTCAGCTTTGGTGTGCTGCCTTTTTGTTCTCACCCAAACAAGCTGCCAGCTGGGGTGAGTGGGGGTGATAATTGTCCCCCAGCGGTGAACGCTTGTGCATTGCTCAGCCTTGGGTGCATGTAGCTTTGTCTATGTCAGTGAGCTGCCCAGCAGGGGTTGCTAGCCATGGTGCTGACAACTCATACTCAAGGCTCCAGGTATGGCAATGTTCTTCAACAGGGCCTGGCATTACACTATGTACGATTAATGTTTGCTGTCAGCAACAAATAATTCCAAAGCACTCGTAATCACATCGTAATTGTAAATCACTATTTACTCTACCATTTAGAATACTATATTACAGTTTTGTATTCACAGACCAACTTTCTTTCCAAACAACAAGCATATGTGTCACATTGAGCCCAGTCTCGCTCAGACACATACAAATCCTGTTTTGTTTGGACTGCAAGTTTTATTATCTACTCTAGTAGTCTTGACAGAGGACATTGTTGCCAATTCCCGTACATTCTGAGCCAACTGCATGTTTTATTTAGCTGCTGCCTGATATTGTGTGCAAGATTGAGGGTGTTTTACTGTCACAAGCCCATAGAGCATAGGTGTCACGCGTGCGGCTGAGCGCAGGACATAGCGTGGCGGTCGCCATGCGCCCTTTGTTTATGTTTTGTTCCCTCGTCTGTGTCACGTGAGTCATGTTAAATGTTCCCCGCTGTTCCTTGTTCGTCCTTAATTTCTAAGTGTTTAAATACCCGCCTGTGTATATCCTACATTGTCTCCGATTGTTTGTGTGTGAGCACGCCTGTCGCGACGTGAGTCTTTGTTTGTTTCCCCCCCAATCTTTGTCAGAATAAATATGTTTGATGTATTTAGCGGCTTCACGTTTGTGTCCGCACCCACGCACCTGCAGCATTTCGTGACAATAGGTCACTGCAAAAAAAGTATATATGTGGAGAGCAGCTACAGCCATGGGACAGACATGACCTCCGAATGAAAGACAAAGTGACATAAAAAGATGGAGACAGCTTTGTATGCTTGGCATTAGTACAGAAAGTCTGTGTGCACTCACTAATTGGAGATATGCTCTTGCCAAGTGTATAGGTATGTGCAATGTGCAAGTTGTTCCTCCAAATATGGACAGGGTCATAACATGTTTGAATGTCCCCGTGGTGTACGTATAGTCAAGCCAGAGGCAGCAGATGCAGAGAGTAACAGCACACTGTTTATGAGCATGTTTCTCTTGGGAACTTTACAATGACTTTGGCTGAGACTAGATAAGAGCTTATTTTCATAATGGGGGCCTAAATGTGAGATCCAATAACTAAACAGCTGTGCATGTTTTAATGCCAGCTGTAGCTGCAAGCATCAAAATGTGCCTCTTGTCTGGATATGGCGTGCATGTAGAGCTCACATCTTTTAGTAGTTTTGTCATCGTTTTTCTTTTTTCACAAAATTTTGCTTAGTTCAGTTTCCAATCTTTGTAGTTCCCCCTCCATATCACATGAAATAACCTCCAGTCAAAACTGCACATTTGTTTCCTCACACTTTTGTACCAGGAACAGAGAGAGAGATGGGGGCAGGAAATGTTAAAAGTAGTCTTTACTAAGTTTTACTATTGCATAAAGGTTCTTTAATATAACATAATTACACTTCATATTATATCTGAATACAGCTTTCTACTAGAAGTATATCTTAGAGAGGAGAAGAGAATTAGGCACAATGGTAAGGTTTAGTGTATGTTCTCATGTGTGCTTATGAACCTGATTTTATAGATGTGGGTGTTTATATTTGGCTGCCATGTTGTCAATGTACAGAAAAGTGTTACTGGAGGGCTTTGGATGACTCTCTAATCTAATTGTCCTTCAGCAGCTGGTGTAATCAGTGATGCTGTCCTCAACTATATGGGGCTGCAAACACAAAAAACATCTCCCTGGGGGGAAGGGGTGTGTAGTAGGGAACACGTATACACACAAAATCTGCCCTAGGCACTGCTTGGATAAAGTCAGAGCAAGCTTTTAGTTGTGGGATGTATTCGGATAAGTGACCCTAGCTACACTGTATTACACGTCAGGATGCACCTGATACACTCATACCAGAAACACACACACTGTCACTGCTGTGCTGAGAATGGTAAAACACCCAAATAATATCTGGTCAGGAGTAGTCCTAATGGTGGTCCCTTTTCATTGATGAACAGGGTGGAGGGGGGCTGACAAATCATGCATAGTACAAATTGGCTACAGTCAGTAATTGTATACCTATAAAGTGCACTTATATGGTAGGTACCTAATAAAAAGGCAAATGAGTGTGTTTGTGACAACACAAAAAAGAACACGACAGGCACTTTCTCAGCTAGTAGCTCGACATTGCAGTACTAGAGACTAGAGACTAGATATCTTCTTCATACGTGTAGGTCAGTAATGCCCAGTACAAAATGACTCTTTGAAGAAGGTTTGTCATGGAAGGCCATTGCTTATCAAACAGGCAAACACTTCATATTCAATTAATTTAATGCAAAGTAAAAAGTACACTGAAAAATCGAAAAGGAGTGCATGTGTGACAAAAAAAACCTTGTTTTTCAAACAAAAACATTCTAGATGATAATGAGCATTATCTGCATGCAGTTCATGCAGTTTATTATGTTATTGTACTTGTAATGAAAGACCAGAATTAAGAGAACATTTCAGTGGCTTGTTGTAATTACACGCATGGACAATTTTCAGTGTCGTCCACATCCTCGCACATCTACAAAACTGATCATAGTTAATCAAACATGCACACTCATATATACATGTGATCAGGGTTTAACTAAGCATGTTGAGTGCCGCGTTGTAATTGCACATGTGTTCAGGGAGTGAACGAAAAATGTATGAAGGAGGAGTATAATTATGCTGGTTTGATTGTGATATAGCAGAGAAAGAGGGGACAAGAGAGAAAATGAGGAGATAATGAATATAGCATGAGTGTGTCATTGAGGACAGGTCCTGCTCATTGCTTTCAGTAACATATCAAGAAACACAATTCTGTGCTTGACGAGAGGAACGGTGTAATTTAGCTCTTACACGCTAAGATTACAGAGCAGTGTGCTGGCCCCAGGTTCAACCTTATTTGTATTCCCTCTGCTCTCAATGAACGCATTGTATTAAAGCTCGGGGACTTGCAATGACACAAAGGCCTACAGTGGATGAAGTCAACTGGATGTCTTTGTTTTACCCATCTTTAAGCATTTCATGTCATTGGCACAATGCTTTTCATGACTGTTTACTGCTCCATTTCCTGTGTTCTCTCTCTCTCATTGGAATTTCTTTATTAAATTATGTCTCTGATACAAGCATTGTGGAAAGCTCACAAACACATGGCATACAATTAAATTCCTGATCTCAACCTAATCCTTCATCTAGTCCTGCATGTGCATAGATGCTCCATATTACCATCTCTTGCCTGATACATTTCTTACAGTTCCCACCTGTGTTTCACTCGGGGGTTCAGGCCTAATAAGAAACAAGCACAAGGAAACTTTTGAAAAAAGGTGATCTAAAACAAGATGCAGAGGTGTAGGAACTGGATGAGATGGGCAGGATGTGTCCTGGGCTATGTATGTCATTATCACCCCCTTTCTGGTTGTTTAGCTTAAATCAAAAACACATTTTCACAACGCAATACTATAGCATATTTGGAGTATAAAACCATGATAGAACAAAAAAGAAACATATATAAATAAACAGCAAATATGAAAAAGAGGATATTTCATTATTTAAAAAAAAGGAATGATGTGATTTAAAAGCTAGCTGTATATTTTTGAGAATCCCTAGTTAGATGTGCTCCACTGTTCATCAGCTATCATGTATGCTAGCAAATTTGAAATCTGTATTAGCCAAACCTTTCCAGCTTGTTTGAACAGCAATATTATGACACACTCATCAGCATAAGTTGGATGACTAGACAGAATTGAAGTGTGTGCAATGTAAAGCTTAGTAAATAATCAAAGTAAACAAGCATTTGGATCTTTTGGGAGAAAGTGGGGGTTAACTGTAATCTACAGTGGTCAAAGTTGAAGATATGTCTACTGTTACTGTTATATTTTGTGACCTCAGTATTATAAGGTTCCATCTGGCATTTTGGTCGAAAATGAGTTAACCAAATGAACTTCATCACTGGGGGATACTTTATTCTCCTGTGGTGTTATTTTTTAATTTTGCAAAGTCTTTGGTGTAATATTTGAAACAATAAAAACTCCAAACTCACAGATAAACTTGGTTTATAAGGTTCTATCTGCTAGCCAATCAGCATCCAGGATGAATACCCAACATAGGCAGCTGGGGTCAATAAATATCCAGGCTTTATTTACACACTGACAGAAAAGAGCAGACTTGAAAACCTCAGTATGGAGAGTCAGAAGAGAAAGAAACTTTTAGCTGCAGATGTTTTGCAGAGCAAATGTACAAAACAGAATTGGTTTTGGTCTACCGTATTTGCTGGTCTTATGATGTGTAAATGTTGTGGCACATTAGAAAGTCTTCAGCCTAAAAATGTCTTTCTCTGCTGAGTTACACCATTTATTAGTCATTTATTCAGATTGAGGGCTTCAGTCAAACAGTATTTGAGTTTACAGAATAATAAGGTTCTATCTGTGTTTGGCCAGTGTTCAAACATCTACTTTATAATTGTCTCAGAATGTTGATAATATAAAATGAGATGTAAATGTACATTACGGTACTTTAGAGTTTTGCTAGCTGGAATGTCAAAACTTTGAAGCCCCATATCTCAGAACAACTCTTCACCCAGATAAAACCTTATAATACTAAGGTTACGATATGTCCAATGTTTCTTTGCAATACAAAGAGTATTTTAGTATACTGTATACTGCTGAAGAGTATGTGGTCCAGCCTCTGTCAGAAAGAGTGAAGAACTTTTTGGCTGTCTTCTTTTTCATAGGCCACAGCTGCTATTGAAGTACAGGGTGAAGAAGCTACATTCTACATTGTCCTTGAATGTTCCCCGACAACTTTAATTCAGCTGGAAGCTTTAAAATATTACTCCACTTTTCAGGCTAATAGCTAGCTCCTGTCTTGTGTGACTTAGCCAGCTAGCAATCCTGTACTCGCTAATTGTTGTCATACTAATTCCGTCTAATTCCAGTTTGATGACACCTGCTAAGATGTTCAGTTTCGTTTCTAACACTAATAAAGAGTTTGGAACAAACCGGCAGTCCAAGTGTCTGGTTTATTGTGGTACCTATAACAAAGGCGGTCGCTCCCTCTCAGTGCTGTCTTAGATCTCTGTTTGATGCGATATGCAGATGACGCACAAAATCTTGTGATCTCAGTCATAAATCCCGTGATCTACAACTTTCATGCTGTGTGCTAGTTATGTTCATTAGAATGAACGCTTGTGGCATTTTTTAATTCCGTTCCACACCTTGCCATCCATAAGAGCTATGAGGAATTGACTACAGTGCTGCAGTAAAAATATAACAGAGGGATGAAATCCTGCAGAGCCATCCACTACGGGGATTACAGTGATTTTGAACGCTTCAGCAGAGTGGCATTTCACCAGAGCACACTAAATCTGACTCGAGATCAAAAAGGATGAATCTACTGCACAATCCGAAGACGCCCGAGTACGGTAAAGCCTGAGGCCCATACAATTTACAGCCAGACTGCAATAAAAGCGCTGCTGAAGCTGTAAGCTGCTGATTGCAGTTTTTGCTGCTTTCATATGCTGTTGGAATTATAGTAAACGAGAGTTAAGAGCACATCGGCCCATACTGGTAAATACCAGTTCGGAAAAAAAAACAGATTTTTCCATAATACCCGAGTTTCCAAATTGTGATGTGTCTAAAATAGAAATGACGGGAAAAAGCAACAGTTGATGGTAAGTGTAAGTGTATACATAAAAATGTTGTTATTAATGTCACCACATACTTATCTGTATCCATTATATTAAAATGAACACCACCTTAAAATTCTGTTGTTTACTGTAGATTAGATAAGGACTTAACAACAAAGGAATTGGTCAAAACCGAGAAGTTCAAGAAATTAGACTTATTTCTCATCTTTCATTTCTCTTTATTCT
>JAOUQW010072933.1:0-13418 GCA_028565825.1 Olivaichthys viedmensis
GACCGATTGAGGATATTATTGACGAAGACAGGATTTTAGCTGTAATTATAGCGTAGTCACCGAATTAACTTTGTTTGTTTTTCTACTGGACCATACTTCAGTGTTGGCTGTGTAAAGTGTGTAAAAAAAAATAAAAGCTAATTTTCAATTTTGTTCAAGGTGATATGTTGGCATGACATGGTACATGCGTCTGTAAAACTTAAAAAAAAAATATATATATATATTATTTTTAATAGTTACTGAATTAACTTTGTTTGTTTTTCTACTGGACCATACTTCAGTGTTGGCTGTGTAAAGTGTGTAAAAAATAAAATAAAAGCTAATTTTCAATTTTGTTCAAGGTGATATGTTGGCATGACATGGTACATGCGTCTATAAAACATAAATTAATAAATAAATTAATTAATTAATAAAAAGAGCGGAAAAAGAAACTTCGCTCCGAACCGCGGTGTGGCGCTGTCTGTTGTTGTAAGTAACAATGGACCGGACGTGCTTTCTTAGTTATTTATCGACTAACGAGGACGAGTCCTAAACGGCGCCTTGTCTCACGTAAAGTGCACTACGTAGGGTGTAGAAGACCGTTATTTCATGCCCTATATAGTGCGCTTATGTAGGGAGAAAGAAGTCGGTTGGGACGCGGCCTTTGTGAAATAGCCAACTCTCCTGAAGGGGCCGGGACGCAAAAACGTAGTTTGAACTTCGGTCTATTTTATACATAGACCTAGCGAAGATTCACTTTAAGCGCCACTTGAAGAAAAAGGGAACGCGCGCGCGATGTTAAGAAGAAGGATGTACACCCGTGGAGGATTGTAAATACAGGTGCGCTACGTTTTCTCTCAAACATCGCAAACATCGCGATAGCGCGGTGCTAGTCGAGCAGACGCAAATTAGCTACATGCTAACCGTTGATGAACGTTTCGCTGTCCCCTTGTTTAAACTCAGCGAACGTGCTTTCAGTGAGCTCCTGGTCGACGCGGTCTATTCGAGAGCATGTTCGCTTGCATTTATTTTATTTACTTTGTTTGTAAATAAAAAATAAATAAATAAATAATAATACTTAGCCTTTAGCTAGCAACATTAGCCCACGGGTGCGTTGAGCGCAAGGTGTCAGTGAAACGTAGCTACACGATGAGCCGCGCGCAGCCGTTATGACACGTCCACGTCCGTTAATCAAAACAAAAAAAATTGCGAATTATTTCCTGGCGTTAATGAATCTGTTAGTCGCGGAGCTTAAGCATGATCTGTTTTTGTCCTGGAGGGTGTTGTTTGTTTGTTTTTGCGCTGCATTTCTAGAGGCCAGTGATGGTTTACGTTTTTTTTTTTTAAACGTTTGCTGTATTAAACTCGTCAAAGCTTGTTTTATGGGCTCGTAAAACCGTGTAAGACGGTTTGTAGGACGAGACGCAGTCACGATGCAGTCAAGGGGAGTGGAGCTGTGCGCATGCGCATGCCTCTGCGCCCACGTATTGTTCATGCATGATGCATAGATCCCATAGATCCGCGTGCCGTGTCGCCAGGGCTGGGATTACAGGGTGGGAAATGCTGCCTACCTACACCCTACGTAGTGCACTGCATGGCCAATAGGGAGCTAATTTGGGATTCACCCCCTTTCTATAGAAGGACCTTTTCTGTGTAAGGTGAAGCAGCCCATTACTTCATACTCCATGTAGTGCACTATAGGTGCCACAGGTGAGGCTTGCTTTATTAGTGTAGTTGTGTTCTCGTTGCAGGAATCGCCCAACGTTCATTTTTTTATATTCTTGGAGTTCAATTTTTTTTGTAGATGAATTGTCAAATCTAGGCGTTTTTTTTTTCTTCTCCTCCATACCAGAAACCGTGAGGGATGCAAACGTTTGCACTCGGCTGTACGTCCCGCAAAGCTCCGTCCTGTGGTCTCCCTGTGCCAAACACCGGTGGCTATTCGTCCAGATAAGCTAGATGCGATTACTAAAACGGAACATTGAAATCAATTTGAGATGCTCTAACGTAATTGTATTTAGTCTACCTAATGCTGGAATAACATGACTAAAAGCCGATAATACTAAGTTTCATTTCTGCCTTTCCAAAGTCCAAGGGACACTTTTACAAAAACATATGCAACCCTATGCAAATGTAATGCAGTACATAGAAAAACTTTGCCTGTCAGTAATGTAACCTGACATGTTATTGTAAATGGACACCATTATTGTGGCCCTGCTGCTCGTTTTAACGAAGTTCTCATTAAAACTAAATCACCAGCCAGACCTCTTGCATCACTGTACTGTCTTGGTCTCTGATAGGATCTTTTTTGTTTTATTAAAAACTATTAGGTTGTTTGTTTGTTTGTTTTTCATTAATTTTTTTTAAAGACTCAACTTTTCTTCCTTCCGTCACAGTGGCAGTTGATAATCATTTTAAAGGAACGCTTCTGACCTTTGTTCATCCTATGACCGGCCATTACAATGTACATATGTTACACATTTGCACATGTATGTTATACTGATTTCCAGGTATATCAATTGTAATATATTGATTTCTAGGTCTGCAACGCTCACAAATCACCTAGCAACTGCCGCTTCAGAGACGTCGTCCAGCTGGCCCCGCCCTCCAAAGATGGCTGACGGCCAGAAGGCCAATAAGCTCCAAGAATGCCCTACAGAGGGCAGGGCCACAGCAGATCGTTGGGATTCGTCCTTGAAACCTGAAGCCCTGTCCTCCAGTTCTCCTACATTTGAGGAGCAAATCAGCACGCAAAGCCCCTCTAGGCCGCCCCCTGGCTTGCTCTCCATGCCCTGTCTGCTGAAGGAGCTGCGCCATGACTCCTCCCCTGAGCCTCTGCCACTGGAAACAGGCCCCGCCCCCGCTGTCATTCAGATCTGCCCACAGGAGGACAGTGACTCGTCGGCCTACCTGCGATCGCCCTCATCCTCTGGTCACCTCGGTGATTCAGACACTCTTTCCTCAGCGGAAGAGGAGGATGCGGTGTTGGCTGAGGCTGGCCCCGGCCCTTCCTCTCACTCTGAGCATGCCCCCAGGAAGTCGTCACGCCGCTCACGCTCAGAGAGCGACGCATCCGTCGGCATCGCCATGGCTGCCAAGAAAAACCGTTGCCAGGAAAAGCAGGCAAACGGTGGGCGGATCCGAGAGCGGGGCAAACGCAGCCAGAGACACAAAGAGCGAATGCGTCTGCTGAGGCAGAAGCGGGAGGCGGTTGCCAAGCGTAAGCCGCGGCCACTGGAGGACAGCAGCACCAGCGACAGCGATGCCACTGCACACTCTTCATCATCGTCGACGGCCTCTTCTGACGAGGGAGGGACAGCCAGCTTACATCCTCCAGGTATTGCGTGCACGCACACACTCTCTAAGCGTTGTATACTGCTTAGATGAATTATGGGTAATTAATCTTTGCAGTATGCACTTCGTTTTAGATTCTGAAAACTTTATTGTTGGTCATAACAATTCATTTGCATCTGCCTCGTAACAAACATGACCCACCTACACACACATTCTCCCATGTGAATGCACAACGTGAAGATAAATTGGGGCTAAACCTGTTTCCAGTGAGCACAATTCAGATAACTTGATAGAAATTTGTCTTTGATGTGACTTTGATGACTTTTTGTTGAACACTGTCCTAGCATAACAAGCTACATCTGTGGCCGGGAGTCCAACAGAGCATAATTGGCCCTGCTCTCTGGGTGGGAAGCATAGCATTACTCTCTCTCTCCCCGTCAAAGTGACACTAGCCAATCGTGGGCGTCTGTGAGCTCATGTATAGGGAGGAGGGCAGTTAGCACTTTCCTCAAAGTGTGTTCAGTTGCCCTGTGACGTTACATGAGCAGCAGTTTGAAAAGATGCACCAGTTGGCTTCATGTGTCTCCGAGGAAGCATGTGTTCGCCCTCACCCTCCCCACTTGGTAGCTGTTGTGCGGTAGGGGAGAACTAGCTAGTGGGGTGGAATTGGCAATGAAAAAATCGGGGTAAAAAAAAAAAAAGTACAGGGGTAAAACACTAAAGAGCAAATTGTAAACAAGTGGCAGTGCAACGAAAGCAGAGCTCAGTATGAAGAGTCCGTTACCCTGCGTTCACACTAGTTTTCATTTTTGCGGATGTGTCATAGCCCACTACTGTTGTTTAATGTGGGCATGCACTGTTCATCTTTCTGAAGTTGAAATGCCATTAGCCAAACTGTGATAACATTTGTTTAAAATGCGTCAAGTATTGTTTTTATTTCAATGGAGTTTATTTAAATGGACTATCCAATCAGCTAAAAAAGTGTTTATAACTTACATTTTTCTATAATACAATCTGAGCTTCAATGAAAGTCGTGTTTATAGGAACCAAATGCAGGTAGAAACTAAATGTTAGGAAAGTAGAAAACTGGGCATATCAGGCAAAGGAGTTTACTGGAGCCAAAAATTTGGGTCTGCTGCCTTACTGCATCGTAACCAATTTCCCTAAACTTGACTAAATTTGATTTAGGTTGTTTGCTTGTTGATGATGCCAGAATCACAGGTCCGAGTCAAGCACCTCCACAGGGAATATATGGTCACGTGTGTCTTGGTCACAAGCTAGTGTGAGCACAGGTTCAGGCTGCAATTGTCCTTCACTGTTTATTGGTGATTTAAGGTAGTACTGAGTTAAAAAAAAAAAGTCTTGAGTTTGGTTTGCTAATCAGTAAATTCAACTTCAATCACCTTATTCCGACCTCGGCCATGTTGCTTGAAACGTCACGCTCAAGGTGGCAAATACTCAGTCAGCAGATATGGAAAAGTGGACCAAAAACTTTGCTGTGTTTTGGCCATTTCTCATGTTTTTGAAAGTTGGGTGTAGAACACGGGCTATGATACAGCGAAGGGAATACAACAATTGGATTGAAGTTTGCATATACGATTTTGAAGGTAATGCCCAGTTAATTTAAAAGACAGTAGGTAGCTAGCTGGTGTTAAGCATGGGGGTTAAAATTTTTATAGTGGGCATTCTCTAGACATTTGACTTTCTCTCTTTGATTTCTCATGAACAAAGTGTCTAAAAATCAAATGTATTTTAAAATATGTTTTATTAAATCTAGCTGAAAATAATGTTTCAGAAACGTAGATTACCAGTACATTAATATTAAAGGAATCAAGGCACAGTCTAAAAGTTGCCCTCAGATTTGGCTGAAAGAAGGCTACCGACATGAACAATCCGAATAATTGTGATTATTTAATATTGAGCAAAATTGAGATTGTCGTTTTAGCTATAATCGTGCAGCCCTGCTTCATAGTAAAAAAAATAAAAAAATCCATAATTTCAGATCACACATGGTAAGCTGGTGACGCTCAGAGATTGTATTTACACAATTTTGTTGACTGCTATACAACACAGAAACAAGTAGTGTCCCTTGGTGCATGTTGACTGAATGCCTCCATGCTGGCTGCTCTCTAAATTCGACACTTTAAAGGCATATTCACACCGAACACAATGCAATGAAATGTTCCCAAAGTGCCATTGATGCTGGGTAAATCCAATTAAAAGAAAGGCAACACCACCACCTCATACAGGAGCTCAAACCAGTTTCATCTTTCAGGTCTGAAAAATGCAACAAAAATTGAGACGGCTCTGAAAAATAAATTGATGGAGTACGGCAATGTTGCTCTCGAATGTGCAGCGCTTTATTTAAAAACCTCCTTGTATTCTTTTTCATGTAAAGAAATTGTGTTCAGTGTGAATAAGTCTTAAATTTGGAGAATTGCCGTTTCCTACATCGACAGATATTACTACACATTTACACACAGTGCTGATGCTTGAGGTTTCTTGTTCATTCTTGCACACACTTAGACAGGTCAAGTCTCAAAATCCACACAGGTGTGTCCCATTGTTTAGCATTTTCATGCGTGCATGGTGAATTTGAATGATTTTCCCCCAAATCAACTTGATCCCTCAAACAAAAATCCATCTTTCAGGTTTGATGGCTTCATGCTGGAGCTTTTTACTAAAATGTATTGTCCACAATAAAGGTGTGATGAGGTTTGGTAGTGGCCATATCACCCTCCCCCCACTTTTTGAACTTGTGCTCTTAGGCCGGGGTTATACTTACTGCAGCTACGCGAGCGTCATTGTTCATATCGTAGCTTGCATATTTTTCTTACATCTGGAGGATTAAAAACTTTCTCCACTAGGGGACAGGTCAGAGACGAAACATTCCTCTGATTTTGCACAGCAAGGTAAACGGTAAAGGTGGCGGGAGTCGAGGAGTCTACAATAATGTACATCTTGAAAAAACGGCAGAAACAGTAGATGGTGTATCATGCCATTAAGCCATCTCGTCGTGAAACGGAGAGTAAATTTCTCTCGTCCTTCCAATCGGTGCGTTGCTTCACTATAATGCCTTCGCCGTTTACGCTGGTATTGCGCCACACGCATGCATTGCGTCAACTTTTTGGGATGTGCACAATCGACGAGCCGAATAAACGCAGGATACGTGCGGCAGCAGTTAACAGCGAGTATAACCCCGGCCTTAGGCCGAGAGCGCAAGGAACTTGTCTCTACTGTGTTTTGTGTGAAGGATAGATAGGAATTCAGTTCTGGCTGGACACTAAATATATATAATTTTTGTTAATTTCTCTGCCTGAATGTGAAAAATACACCTGACCCTAACCCCCCCCCCACCAAATACTAGTGTACACACATGGGTGACAAATTATTTCTATATAATTTCTATTTCCCTCCATGAATTTGTCACTTCACTGGTTTTGTAATGTTTTGAAGATGGTTCTCGCGTTTGCCAACCAATTCTTTTGGGCTCGTTGTGATTTGAGTCATTATTGTTTGGGTCGCGTCCCAATTCTGACGCTATGAAATATTCTTCACTGCTCAACCAATTAGCACACAGCAACACAGATTTGCATGATATGTAGTTAAGATTCCCCTTCCCTGCGCCTTGATGCAAATACGTTTACACGCATCTTTGCAGCAGTATAAATCAGCACTTCCAACTGGGAATGGGAGCTTTTGTGCCCTGTGCCATATTCCATGTCTGACCAGATAATCAATAATTCATGATCTGGTGTTTTTGAGACGTTTATGCGTGATTCTCTGGACACAGACGCTGTTTTTGAAATGGTACCGTACTCGCTATTCCCTACACTGAAAAATTGAGAGCCCTACGTAGAACACTATTATAGGGACCAGAATTTGTGATTTAAAGCAAACGATTTAGTCTACTACGTTACGCTCTGCGTTCCATCGCATAAACACGCACAACGTGCTAACTCGCTATCCACACAATTATTTGGCCTGTATCAAACCCAAGGGACAATAAAGTAATCAAGCCAACTATAAACCGCACACATGACTATAGAAATGACTTTACAAAACAATTAATCCGCTCCTTACATTTGTAAGATGTCTGAAGAGAAATGTGAAGGAACTCTGCCATATTAGCACGCTCTTCCTCGATCAGCGGCTCAAACCAAACAACGCAGTGCATTATGGGTAGTTTGTGGCCACTAGGGTAGATTTGTTTGTACGCTACCTGTCACAGTGCATTGTGGGATTGAAGGATTACACTGGATATTCTCCACTATGTTTTCAGACACCACTTTAAAATGGCAGATCCTGAAAATAGTGCGCTATATAGTGAATAGTTTCAGAAACCTATCCTAGATCAGCGGTGTCACACTCAAGGCACTGCCGTGTTAAGTGATTTTTCCCTGCTATTACACAGCTGATGGGTTATTAGCTGTTGAGCAGACAAAATTAACACTCAGGAAACATGTACAACGTTTTCCACTGGTCCAATTCCCACTACACAAACACAACAGGTCGTCTTTCTTTTTCATTTTTACAGAATCCATGCAAGAGTCATAGATGTAACTTGCTTTCTCTCCTAGCAGCCCAACAGATGGCGCTGTATGTCTCGTGTGCAAAACTCTACTGAAAGTTTTCTATTGGTGCTTTACACAAATACATTGACAATAGCACAATACTCTGGGAGTTTTTTTTTGGTACCTTTTTCTCTCAAGAAGAACGGCTCAGTTGTAGCTTGCATATTTAACTCCAGAGCATGTGGTTTCTTGCACTGTGGTGTTAATGATTTTTCTCTTGTAAAGGAAATAAAATGAGTTGTATGAATTTTTGGACAGCCAGCTGTGTTTTAGTCATATGAGAGCACTTGTGGTTGTTTTTGTAGTTTCTTGTTGGCAGGGAGTGTTTAAGATTTTCCAGCTCTTATTGACACATGTTCATGTTACATACCGCAGTACCCAGAATGCACCGTGAAAGCTGCATGACTTGTCAGCATGGCCGCCGTGATCTCCACCATTTTTCTTGTGTGTGCCTGACGTTTGTGTATGTGTGTGTTCTCGGCGCTTGCTGTCTGTCTTTAAGCTGGCCGCCGTGGAAACAGCATGGGCGTTGTCCTGGAGGAAGCTCTGACACGAGTGGCCGCCGCACAGAGGCGGACAGAGGAAAGATTCCGCGCTTGGATGGAGCGAATTGGCCGTCTCCATTCCGGTGACGCCAATTATCAATCATGCAGTGGGAATCCAGAAGAGCGGAGTCACGTCGGCTCGGAGGAAATGCCAACGGCCTATCGGATCATCCGGCTGAACAATGATGCCCCGCCCCCCACACTGAACTCTGCTCACAACTGCGTCCTGGATCCCAATCTACTAAATGTGTAGCAGGAAGATGGGCAGGGCTACTGAGAAAATTAAAAAAAATAATAATAATTGTGCAAATTAGGAACATTCTAGCCAGCCATGCTTGATATAATTCACAAGGCCCACTCTCTCTTCTTTTCTGTCTTCCTCACGCTTTCTTCCCATTTCCCCATGTCTTCACCTACACTCCCACTTCTATTCTTCTTTCTTTCTCCCTGGCTCACTCCTCCATGTACATGTATTCATTTGACATATGCTTTTATCCAAGGCAACATATAAGTGAGGCAGAATACAATATTCATATAGCTGTTATAGGAGCTGGCAATGAGACAAGTGCTGCAAAACCAGATTTTTACCGGCTGACCAGAAACAAGTGGAGAGCCACAACTAAAACCAAAAGTTGGAGTGCTAATACAGTAGTCACAAAGCAGTCAGTCAATGTATAACTGATACAATTTCTTTATACATAATAATATGCACCAAAAACAGTACAATATGAGTAACCGTGAGGAACACAGGTTTACCTCAAAGGTAACTGTAATCGCTTGGCCAGTAGAACTCATCTGGATAGACTGAGGCGAGACCAAAGACATTTCTAGCGTAGTTGGACAATGATGGTGTACTCTGTTTTAGTTCTATTTGTATTCTAATTCATTTATCTTCTGATTCTATTCTACACACACACACACTGAAGGAGAGAGCTTAAGCTCTCCATCAATATTCATATCATCGCTGTCCAATGAAAAACATGTATCTCCACTTTTTGGGTGTTTTATTTAAAAAAAAAAAAGCATTCAGATATGGAATGTGAGCAAAAACCTCTATCTACCCCACAGCAGTTAACATCTAAATGACCAATGATAGGCTGAAAAATCACACCGTCAATTCCGGATTATTGTGTATGATTAATGATATGAAAAAGTGTTTTTTCGTGTTCCTGAAAAATTGGAATTTTGGAGCTGCATGCTTTTCGTTGGACAGCGACGATATGCTCTTGGGAGAAATTAATCTTGAGGCATATCTTAAAGATTGTGTGGAGTTGGGCCTTTGTTCGGACGCTAGCTTCCCATAGTGTGTGCGCCTTAAGGAACTCGTCTGTTTCAGAGACATTTTCTTACCAGATCAGATCACACTCCACCAACACAGCATTACACACACAGAGACGCCTCAAGACGCCTTGTGGGTTATGTTGGAATGGACTCATTTTAAGTGTCAACCAAAGAACTCTGGGGCCATATTCACAAAGAATCTTATCTAGTTTTCCTAAGTGGCACCAAAAGGTCCTGGCTATGAGTTTCTCCTTCAAACCTATTCACGAAACTGCTGAAAGGAACTTTTACTAAGGAATGCCTAAGCCAAGAGTAGGGGCGGGTTCGACCGCGTTGCTACGAATGATTGGAGTGTTTTCATGAATGAATATTGGCAGTGATTGGTCGATGCGGTACTGAGCTTTGGTAAACTCATAAATGAAATCCCATTTTCCCCATGTCACATTAGGCTGCAATAACACGATATCATATCGCAAAAGAAATAAACGAAAGTATCGCTGATTTACATAAAAACAAAAACCTAAATGCTCACGTAATGTTTGGCTAATGGTCAACGTTTACGTGTTACATCGTATATTAATGAGAGGATTTTAAATTAATTTACATTTAACTAGAGTATTGATTTAAATGGTCCTCTTATGTAGCAGACCGTACCCCAGAGTACCCATGGCTTTGTAGTTTGTGAACATCTAAAAGAAAACCAATTAAATTGTCGGACGATGTGCGATCTGGAGAAGGCATTGATGTGTAACCTGACTTGCAGATGATATTCGCAGTTCATCTGCGCTGCATAACTTCATTTGCTCATGTGGACAAGTAGCAGAGTTGTCAGTCTTAATCTGCCTTACTTCTCCTAGTAGGTCACTAACTCCACAATCATCACAACACCGGCAGCAGCCATGTAGGATTGTTCGTGATTTGGTCTTCGTGACAGGTTTAGGACCTGCTTTTAGCGCTAAAATGCTTTGTGAATTACTCTGATTAAAATTTTTTGGGATAAAAACACAGCCATTTAAGAGTTATTCATAACACTGCCAGTTACTTTTAGCCCTATTTTTTTTGTGAATACGGCCCCAGATCTGTAAGTTGTGGTTTGGTTTGACTTGGGTTTGTTTAGTTTTAAAGGCTTTTTATTATTATAATATTACATCACATGCATGTAATGAACTGAAAATATAAGAAGCAATAATGCATGAACAGCTGCACTGTGATGTTATACTACCATCATAAATTAGCTAGGCACATGCATAGCCACACACGCTGAGCTGTTTAAGCTAACCCTCATGCTCAAGTGTTGTGCGTGTGTGTGGGGCTCATACTGAAGCTTGCATTTAATGCAATCAGATACACTGTAGAATGCGGACACACAGACACATCTCTAGATTTTGAGCGGTTTTAAGCAAAACACAGTGGCAGTGTTCTGTTTTTTGCTTTATTAATGATTACACGGCAAGAACAATTCCTTGTTAATACACGGCAAGAACAATTCCTTGTTAATACACAGCAAAGGGCCTTAAGGAGAAAGTTTACCCATTTTACACACACATCCACACTTAATGGCAGGGCTAAAGGAGAGTTTACGATTTACAGATTTTACGCCAAATAAGAACACACTTCCTTAATTAGTCTGTTGAAACTTAATGAGCTTGTGAACTGCAGCATGAAGGAGCTAATGGAATGAATGAACTTTTTTATTATTTCTTGATTTTCATTTTCCTAGTATTAGAATTCATTTGTAATGTTTGAGTCCCTTATCAAAATTAAAAAAAAAAGTGATGTCATATGGGTTCCTGTCCATCATTTATGTTTTGGGTTTTAATGAAAGAGCAATGGCATTGATTGTGTATATATATATATATATATATACGAGTTAACAAAAGGAATTTTGAGCAGTTATTTCTATGATTTACAATGGTCAATTCCTGGTTTTAAATTTTTCAGGTTAATTCTAAAGTGGAAAAAGGAGAATAGAAAAAAACAATTATCAGTATGTATGGATGATAAGTGTCTTAATTTTGCTCTTCAGACATTTTGAATAAAAAGGCCAATAACGTTTATTTTCAGACTATTTTCCACAACTCACTGTGTGAGCTGCATCCAGTGAATAAGCATTTTTGTGTTGGTGTGTAGCTGTTCTTCATTTAGGCCTATATCAGTGACAACGAAATGAGGCGGATCTTCTGCTTTAACCACCTTTGTCCAGTATGTGTGCCTTGGTTTTTTTTTGTAGTGTTAACTTTTAAACACCTCCAAAACTCTGAGCTCTCTGTCTTACAAATATATTGTCACATAATTTTATCAACAACACATAAAAAAAAAAAAAATAGCCACATGGTGTTTGGCTAGTTGATGCTGTGTAACTGAATGGTAAGTTTGGCTGTTTTAAACTTGTTAATAGCAAGTTATAATAGCTATGTTTTTACCCCTTTGGAAAATTACACACATACTCTTATACAGGAATTAATTTAAAATACAATAAAATATATTATATATCTACAAAGGAGCTAAGAAACTTGAGAAACCATGATTTTGTAGGTGTTGATTGTGGTAGTAAATTAAAACTAAAACTATTGTGTGTGTTTTGCAGTGGGGCCGGAGGTCATCGGCCACTATGACGTGTCAGACACGCACTCTGAACAGGAGCAGCAGTCTCGCACACTCTCAGGTCAGTGGGCAAGGTTAGATGAATTAAAGCTAAATGCTAAATTTACTTAATGTACTTGCAAGGAGCTGAAAGTGATGGAGGGATGACAGAAAGATTGCCTTTTAATAAAGATACATGCATTAGAAAGAAAGAAACAACGGAAAAATGGATAGAGGGTAAAAAAGAAAGGGAGTGAGAAAGGAAACTTGGCAGCAAGAAAAGTGTAGCTGAATCGATTTCCTTGACAATTTACACACTCGGTACAGGCAAGTGTGTTTGTCATATTGGCTTGTTATATAGGCATACAGGCAAGTCATATTGGCTTGCTAAGTAGATGTCTAAGTAAAGTAAAAATTTAAGCTTAGCAAATTAAATGTTGTATTTAAAAAGAAATTGGTATTTATTTCGAATGCTTCCACATAAGCGGCTTTGTCCACCATGTTTTTTTGCGTTTGGAAAAGAATATTGTCAGACCACAATGCAGACTCAATCCATCATCTAACAAGCCTTATTTGAGCTGATAAAGTAATGGAATGCCCTTTATAGCCTCTTTTTCACTCTAGGGCCAAATGGTTCTGAGCACGGAGACTAATTGTTCCAATGGCATTTCAGCTCCAAAATTATTGGTACCTTTGGTAAAGATGGGTAAATTAAGGTTAATAAAAAATGTCTGTGGTTAATTAGCTTAATCTCTCCAGATCCTCCAGGGTTCTAGATCCTCTCTTGTGGACTCTCCTCTTCAGCTCACCCCACAGGTCTTCAATGGGGTTTAGGTCAGGGGACTGGGATGGCCATGTCAAAAGCACAAACCTGCTGGAAGATCCAACCCTGACCCAGTTGTAACTTCTTGGCAGAGGCAGCCAGATTTTCATTTAAAATCTCCTGGTACTTCATGCAGTCCATAATGCCATGTATCCTAACAAGGTTCCCAGGGCCTTTAGAGCACAACATTACAGATCTTCCACCATACTTATCAGTGGGGATTAGGTTATTTTCTATATAAACCATCCTTCTTTTTACGATTAACCCACCTTGAGTGTTTGTTGCCAAAAAGCTCTATTTTTGTCTCATCTGACCATAGAACCCGGTTCCAGTCAAAGT
>JAOUQW010073079.1:0-13408 GCA_028565825.1 Olivaichthys viedmensis
GAGTTCCTCCAAAGTCATTTTACTCTATTGTGATTTTAGCTCAAGAGCAAGAAAGGAAGACTAAGACGATAGCCATAATAGTCTGACTGACGGCTTAATCGGAACACAAACCCTTCATGTGCACAGCTAAAATCACAATAGAGTAAAATGACTTTGGAGGTGAAGCCGAATGAGATTTCTATTCAATCGAAAGCTCTGGGTAATCCGATTAATAACGCAGTCAATGGAAGCACAATCGCTGTGGAGACATTTGAAACCGATTACTTTCACAATCACGATCTTTGCATGCGTACGACACGTGCTGGCCAACATGGCGGCTGCAAAACCTCATCCTGTGAGGAAACAGTTCATGTTACACATCTTTATTTTAGGGCTGTCAATCGATTTAAAAAAAATTTGAACTAAAAATTAAAAAACTTTCGTACTTTGTAATAACATAAATAAATAAATAAATATTTATTTTACCATTAAGGATTTTTCAATTTGAAACCAAAATCAACAATCAAATGAACGTAGAATCAACACGAAGGAAATATATCAAATCAAAAATTGTTAAATGGCGTCTTTTTAATTGTGAACACAAAAGTAACCTGGCTGTGAACTACAGTAAGGCAGCGTTTGCGCTCCAGAGCGGCACAGAGGGGCGACCGGAAACTTTTTGGGAAAGTAGATCACATTAAACGTGCATGGATTTGTTTATACTCCTCGATTATTATTTTTTTTAATGACTTGTGATTGCAAAAGCGTTTCAAGCCTACAGAGCTACGGAAAACGTGTAAACAACGCAAAAGATTAAACCAGCACCTCGTTTGATAACAAGACGGAGAATTCGCTTTTCAGCGTTTTTTTGTTTCATTTTCATGACTTTTCACGGTTATTTCAGCGGGTTCAGCTGCGTGGCGCGTGCGGCAAGCGGAAACAACAGGCGTCGCTCCTGTTCTCTAGACGCAGCGCCGCTTCAGTGCCTCCGCTCGCGCTGGCTGTGTGAACGCTCGCGCCACGAAAAGCAAGGACTTCCGGCGTCGCTCGCGCCACGCAGAGGTAGTGTGGTGTGTGTGTGTGCGCGTGTGAAACAGGCCTAAGTACAATCACATTTCAAAACCGTCAAGGCCTTCAACACTGGCCAGAAATAATAAGGAAACGTACAGCAACCTAATTGCGTCATTGTTTCATGAACGCGCTAAACGCTTCGATTTAATCGCAAAAGTTAGCGCGCTAATTTCACACAGCCCTACTTTATTTTAAATTTAACAGATTTTGAACATTTACCCGAGGCTGACATGGTTCAAACGTGTTCAGTCGCGTCACCCGTGCTAGCATTAGCCATCGGTAGGCCGGCGCGGCTCTCGAGATTCTCGTTGTCATGGAAACCACAACACCTCAACACCACGACTTGTATACATGCAGGCACGTTTCAGATACCGTGCGATGGAGATTTGACAGGTTGGGGTAAACATGTAAAACACAGCCAGAGAGGGAGTTGGTAAGAAGGAGGAGGAGAGAAGACAGGAGAGAGAGAGAGAGAGAGAGAGAGAGAGAGAGAGAGTGTGAGCTAAGAGACAAGCTAGAAAGTTGAGAGAGAGAAAAAAAAAAAAGGTGTACTCAAAAGCACGAAACAGCAAGGACAGAGAATGGAGAGTAATAGTGAGAGAATGGGGGGGAGTGAAGAGAAACGAGAGAATAGATAGACGCAGCAAGAAAGAGCAGAAAAAAGGGGGCGACGGAGATGCAGAAGGAAAAAGAACGAGGGGAGAGAACGGCATCGCACTGGGTGGGTGTGTGTGTGTGTGTAAAACGTCATGCATGTGCAGTCATGCTGCTGCAACTAAAAATAAAAAAATAAAAATAAAAATAAAAAGCCACGCACTACAAGCTGGCATCATGCCAAGCGCCCCATGACAGTGGCATTGATTTGCTGAGTTACAATAAAAGCACTCGGGGCAAAATGACATGGTGTACGTGCGTTTCCTCATTCCTAATAATAAACTCCAAATATCCTGAGGGAACCTCATTCATATTCACGTCATGGATTTTAACAGGCAGCAAGAGCGAAAAACGACGGTGGAAATATTTATTTTTTTGACTCTGGGACGGACATGTGAAGGCAAGAACACATCCATGAGCTTCTCTCTGACCTTTTAAAGATCTACATAATTCAAAATTAATCTGTGTAATCGGACTTTTTACCACGGGAAATTAAAAACCATACATTTCCTGCCGTTTTTACAAGCTTTGGGTACTGGGGCTCGTTTAACCCTCCGTTCACACAGACGGTGACGCGATAAAATTGTCGCTGGTCAGTTAGAATGAGAACGTACAGCGACAGGAGGCGGAGCAATGGGCGGAGCCACATGACAACAAACTTGAGCTTTATGTAAATGAGATGCAAAGCAATGCGGTGACGGACCAACGAGAAGGAGACGGTGGGAGGCAGGACGCTTCATTACACAACCATTCCCCTTAAACTGCAAAGCATGCTGGGAAATCTGGAACCTACCTCCTCCTTGCATCATCTTGTAGATTTTGCTCTCGATGTGCAGCTGAGGATGTTTCGTTTTCACACATTCTAGCTTGATGGCGACTTCTTCCCCAACCGAGATGTCAGTGCCTAAAGGAGAGAGAAATGAGAAATTCACTGCACGTTTTTAAAATCACTGAATAGTGAACCTTGTAACATATTGAAATCTGTGTAGTACAACAATACCACTACTGCCTTCTATCATCTGTACTACTTATTAGACTGTATTTAGTATTAGTATTATAGCGTACAAGTGCTCGCAAGCGACAGCAACATTCGATCATGACAAATGCATGACTTTAATTCTGGAACCTAATTTACCTTTTAAAGTCCAAACAACAAAACATTAATCCTTCCAAAAATTTAACCACTTATATTTAAAATTGATATATTGGGCGGGACGTGCGGTCGGATGGGTTACGGTGGCATTGGGGGTGGAAACGTTCGGTCTCCAGAGACTGCACAGACAGCAAACGATCACGTCCGAGACAGGAGCGCTGGAGAACCCTTAAACCCGAGGCCAGAGCTGTCTACGGGTTTAAACAACATCCTTTTCCACAGCGAGGCGATACGTGCGCTGCTAACAGAACACAAGACGGCTAATCGTCAAAACGTTAACCCTAAACACTCGGCTATGAAGAGATCTCGAGAGACCAACCCCAGCCCTTTCCCGAGGAATTCAAGTACTCACTTATTTTCTGTCGAGTACTTAAGCTGTCAACACGACCAAAATTCAAATGCCTGTTTTGCATATTGTGTTTACGACTTGTTTATTTTTTTGCTAATGGTTGCTTATTTTGTGTCTGCTCTTCATTCTGTACTGTGCTAATGGGATGCCGAAACAATGCAACTTGTCCTTCACTGCCGTTACGATAATGCAATTATCACTCAGTGCGACGTTGGGCCTATGCTAACAGCACTGTACCTTCCCTCGAACAGACATATTACAATTAAGCCAATGCAAGAATGAACATGTACATCGCAGAAACTGCTGGAGTGCATCTAAAAGTCTGGAAAATACAATATTATTTCGGCCATGTTGCTCGCTCCTGCTACAGCTGACCAAAATGCAGGTCTGCTGTTACGTGCACAAGGACCTCCTGTACATTTGTCCCTGTACAACATCCTAAAAGAGGGAGGCGCACGCTGAAACCCATTCATTCTTAACCAGCTCTTAGATGTAATGCGACACGGCAAGAAAAACGAGTTAGTCAAACCAAGATCCACAAATAACACGGCAACGGCCTTCTCAGCAACAGGAACTGCGCGCACACACACACACACACACCGCCTGAGGGACTTGATGAATGAGTGGGGAAGGGCGAGTGTGTGCTCTTCCTCCCCCACAACCGGTCACAAGCTAGACTCCTGCTTAGACATCGGTTTAGAAACTCTCACTCATAGGCATGTGCCGATAATCAGCCAGATGATATAATCGCAATATTAAAGACACATCCAAATACGACTTTGTGCAAATTTGATTTTTCCCCCTGAAACGTTCCTTTAAGTACAACAAAATCCAGTACACAATGTTGCTCTTTCACAGAAATGCAGCCAAGACACGATCGCTATCTAAAGTTTGCTTCTTTAGTTTTTTTCAAGGCTAATGTAGCTGACAAAAAAAAAAAAAAGGGGGGGGGGGGTCTGTTAAAATTTGTAAAACACGGACTCTCGCTGCTATTTTACACATCCGTTTACTTAAAATGGAGATAAAGCTTAACACTGTCTGAAGCAAGTGCATGAAGATTTGGCATGTATTGGACTGGAATTACAAGGCTGGTGATGCAAAGGCTGAACGACTGCATTCGGGATACGGGCAAACACTGTACATTTTTTTTTTCTTTTTGCCAAAACATTTCAGCATATGGTCACATATTCGGATTAATAAGGCTGCTGACATCAATGTACTAAAAGATTTGTACATAGAACAGACTTGTAAGTGGGTTCATACATGAGATTGGTTATTTTCAGACACTGTTTCGTACTAAAGGGCAACTGTGTACACACTCACATCGTCTAGAACAGCACAGAAGTGTGCAATTTGAGGCTATGTCTTATGTAAATAGCTATGTAGCCTACATATGTCTTCATGTATTGATTCTTATCTAAAACTTCCATCACTCTTGTGTTTGGCAATGATCTGCGATGTAAAATGTTTTTTTGTTTTTTGATTGACATGCCTGCAAACCAAATCGGAGGTGGGTGAAGTTGACGCAGGTGTGAACAAATTCGGGAAAACATGACGTTTGTAATGAAGTATTTGTCCTGCAATGTGCTAGTGGCAGGTTTTGAGCTGGGAGATTAAAACCACTCTGATTTAGTGCGCTACACTCATATGTGACCTCAGAAGTGAAAACAATATAGCTGAGGTGATTTTATTAGAGATTTATACACTGGCTGTCTCAAAAACAGCACACTATGACTATCTGGTACCTGGATGCTTGTAGGCCAGTAACTTCTTGAAACGAAGTTATTGCAATAAAAACAGGAATAACAGATGGCCGTGCGATACCGCATGTCATTGAGCCGCCAGAACAGCCAGAACAGGAACAACCCGCCCATTTTCACAACTCAAAATGGCCACGGTAAAACTTACCGCTCCGAATACGTGCTGATAAAAATAACGAAGAGGTAGCGGGGAGTAAACCAAGGGAAGTTAACAGTGCTGGAACGCAACATCTGTATCTGAGCCGAAGATGAAACCAGTCTACAACTGAAAAAAAATTTAACAAAAAAAAAATCGACATATCGCACCCTGAATGGCGTTTTCATCTCATGTATGATCTAATGTTCTGCAAATGAGCTGGAAGTGTCAAAGCAGGAAACGGCCAAATGAATAAATGCAAACGCAAACCTGACGCCTACTGTCAAACATTAACCATCAACGCTCCAGGTTTCATATGCAAAAGTAAGCCACTTTACTTCAGGGGTAGAAATGGAGCCAAAGTCTCCACCCGAACACACACTGCTCATCTCTGGAGGAGGAAAAGCACACAAATGAAGCCAGCCAAGCAACTTTTTAAAGCTCAACTTCCTCTGTAACCAAATGTCTGCAGTGCATTCATGGAAAGGAAGAAAGAAAAAAAAGGCCTTTGTCGATCTGTCGACAGAATATTATGGAAAAAAACTATCTGGTCAGTGGGGGTCCCTTTTCATCGATTGACGAAGCTGCACAGCAACAGATGGACTAAAGTCAGTAATTGCACACCGACAAAATAGCCTATATGGCTAAATGACAAATGAGTGCATTTCTGTTGGGGAGAAATTATTCACAAGAGTCGTTGCTCTAATAGTAGAGGTGTGAACCATGGAGGCAGAGAAAAATGTAAAACGTTGGTTGCACAGGCATTGGCACAAAGTGGCCCGAGGCCAAATTTAAGCCATTTGTTCCCAAACCGGGAGAAATTAGTCTCCTGATTGCCCTCATATCCATTTTACTATAGCGGGCGATAAAAGTGAAGCAACTCTAATTCCAGTCAGTGGAATTTAGATCTGTAGAGACACATTCAGCAGATTGAATCTCTCCGTCAGTGAAGCTGGTGAAGCATGAACAAGTTCAGACTCGTCACAACAGACAGGCTCTGCATTTCAGTACTGCTTTTAAAAAACACACAACCGTCGACTTCCTCTCACAAAAGAGGAAGTGTGTATCGACGTCACTCGAGCGGCCCCTTGCAGCACAACGGAGTGGATTTTTATTTTTTTTCTCAGTCTAAATACATAAATCTGAAACCTGCTTTGCAAAGATGACAACACAAGCCACAAACCGATGTCAGTTAAGGGATGTGCGGCACATTGTTTTGTTTTTTTAACACCTAATGGTAAGCGTGTCTTCAGTAAAACAATTACTCAAAAAGGACTGAACTGGGTGTTTGTGTGATTTGTGAAAGAATAAACAGTTACACCTACTTTTTTTTTTTTGAGATGGACAGACAGAAGGAGGAAGAAAAATCGAGAAATCAGAGTGACCCAGTTGAGCAAGTTCGTGTGCAAAACTTGGACTTGCATGACATTCAAATGTGGAGTCATACAAAAAAATATATATATATTCCTAAATTAAAAAAAACTTTTAAAAAGTGTCCTTGAACAGGTCATTTCTAACCATTAAAAATAATAAATTCATATTTTTTAATGTCCAAGAAGCAAATTAAAGCACATAGGAACATCGCTACACATTTAGCCTCGTTAAAAAATGTCAGGATCTATGAATATACATCACGTTACGCATTTTTTTTAAAGCCCCACCATGTCCTCCTGGCATTCAACTGCCAAAATAAAGGGAATACAAATAATAAACAAACAAAGACAAAAATCACATATCCGGTTTTCTAAATTCAAAAGAAGACCAGAAAAACCAGCAATAATTCCACGAGGAAGGCTTCCATGAAGCAGATCAATATGTTCATCCATTTTAGATCCCAAACGGCTGCTTTTCTCCCGCAAAACCCTTTCGGGGAAAATGGGGGTGAGGGCTACCGAAATGAACTACAAATCAATCTGTCATATACTGGCAAGTGTCGAACCTTTTAATCACGAACCATGATATCAAGACATTGTATTTATGTTCACCTGTCTGGTGGCATTACGCTAGCTAGCTAGCTAGCTAGCTAAATGTAGCCATGAGAATGACTTCCGGTAATAGATGTGCACAAATATGGCTGTTAGTCAGAAGAGTATATAAAACGTTGGCCGAGATATCGAGACAGTTAACTTAGAACTTGTGTACGTGCATTTGCTCAGTTTAATCTCGACTGCAAGTCTGTTCGTTTAAGCCATCAAGAAACAACTGGAGTCAAGATACAAGTTAATGCAATTTGTACGAGGAAAAGTCTCCACAAGGAATATTAACCATGAAGGCAGGAACCTCGACGTCCAAATCTCTCCTTATACATGAAGATCATTTGAAGGTCACCACCAGGGCGAGGAATTACTAATATACAGGGAGTGAAAAAACGATAAGATCTGCTTTGCATCATGTGATGGATGTCGGTAATAAAGTTAGGCGTGAAGAGTGAAATTTCCATCCACTGTTTTTAAAGCAAATTTTGAATTTACCCCTCAGAAAACCTAACCAGAAATGTATTTATTTTAAGAACAACGCTTACAAATCGCAATCAAAACCGTAATCGATTCGGCTAGAGACGAGAATCTTCTTAAAAACAGCGTTTTCCGCTTGTCTGGACAACGCGAGATGATGTGATAAAAGCGGACGGCACCGGATCATCTGAAATAAACAACATGTTCTCCAGTCTCTATGGCTCCGTGTGTGCGTTTGGCTGGCGCTCTTTTGATGACATCATTTTGCTGCTCCACAGAAAGCGTCTTTATTTTGAATATAAAGATTTGTACACTTGAGGAAACACGGGACTATAACGTACACTGTGAAAGGGCTGCTTCCTGTTGATTTGAAGTGAGTACGCGCAATAAAACTAGCCAGACGGCTTTGCACCCAAATTGACTGAATCATGGTGAATATTTTTGATTTCAATATCAAGCAAAAAAAAAAATTAGCAGGAATGTATAATGATCATTTGAGCAATCATGACGCAGCCCAAGTTGGGTCGACACCGTTCGTTCCGTGCAGGGAAAGCAAACGCTGCACTTTGGCGAGTGTGTGTGTGTGTGTGGATCAGGTCAGTTCGGCCCCAGCTGCACTTCATCAGAGTCGAGATCCCTCAGTGTGAGGAGATTGGGGTCTTTACATAAGCTCCATGCTAAGTAGATGCGATTGTTTCCAGTGCACCAGCTGAATCACTGTGTTACGTAACGTTTAGCTGCTTCGCAATTCTTGAACGGCGATGAAAAACATTGAGACGCGGATCTAATTTGCGCCGGCAAACTTTTATCACCTATTCATTCAACGGTTGTATTTTTGAGTTTAGTTCCCATCCTGACTGCCATGTTGTGTTTTTTTTGGGCCGTTATTTAAAAAAAAAAAAATTTAACGTGTGAGCACTGGTGTTAAACTACCTCTCACAGCACCACGTCGCCATTTCACCTCAATTCCTGGACACAGTTCGAGATGAAAGTAAAGCTCATCCGATGTGTTACATCGTCATAAATCACAAAGACGAAAATATTAAGATATTAAACTATATGAGCCATGTTTTTGCAAACCTGAACAGAATAATGGGCTTGCCTTGTCCAAGGAGGACGCATGCAATGCAACACAATGAGGGCTTATAGAAAACCGCTCCCTTTATGCTTCGTCCACAATATTGTGCGTTTTAATGTCGAGACGTTTCTTACCCAAAATAAACACAGAAGCAGATGATGTACAAAACACTAATGTGTTCTTGGAGCTTATTTGTTCCTCCACTTTTAGGCCTTTTCTTACGGCGTTGAGCAATCCGTAAAGGATTAGCAGTTCAGCCCTCGGGACATTTCTTTGGCACCAACGTGTGGTCATAACGATGCAGACGAGAACAGAGGAGTTTTCAGCACGCGTTCTGCATAAACTCTTCTCAAAGCACAAACGCAAAGAGCTGGCCAGCAATGAGCTCAACACTAAGGCTCCAGCGAGCAAATAAGGCCAGAACATAAAGAAGCAGTTGCACAAAGAGGCCCGGAGAACGGCAGGAGAGGGCGAACGGGTTCAGGAGTGAGCCGATAATCAGTTTTACAACATATCGTGATACTCAACAGGCACAACGATGTTATCGTCGACACTTTAAAATATGGTCGCGCGTTCCATTCAGGAGGAAGCTGCCTCGGTTAGGTGGCACTTTTGGGCAGCGTTTATACTCGTGAGGTAAAAGTCTGTCCCCATTCAGAGAGAAGCATATTCCTTATTTTGGACAAATCCAAAGTGTTGCACGTGTTTCCATAATTTTTCACCAGGCAAACGTGTCATGGAAGCTTGAAAAACACAGTGCAGAGAACTTTTGAGATTGTGATATCATAAACCCAGATAAACAAATGATAGCCAAGTGTCGTGATGTGAAATTTAAGTGTCAGCACATGCCTAGTCCAGACCAGTAAACCTCAAGACAAAGCGACAGTTCGGCCAAAAAGCACGATTTTCATATCTTTACTAACAAGTGAGAAAAGGAAGGCTATGCTCAGACAGCTGGGAAAATCTGGGATTTAATTCCCAACTCTAGTTAGTTAGTTAGTTTTCTTATATATATATATATATATATATACATACACATACATACACACACATATACACACAAGACCGAGTGTAACCAAATCTGATTTGGTTGTTCGAACCGTAGTCACATTTGCATATTCACATTGGTTGTCGGCGTAATAGTGCAGGCGTGCGTCCGATGGAGTGTGAGGCAGGCGAAAGTTAGAAATGCTAATCAAAGGTAAAACATGGGATCTTAAACATTCGAATAGGATTTTGAAAACATAGATATTATGAAAATACAAATCGTAATCGAATACTGAAATCTGCTTTGCTTTTAGGCTGGGAAAAACGTGCATGGTTGAGGTCACAATGCTAATGCTATTGGTAAACCTCTCACCACTTCCTGGCCTCAAACCGTTTACAAGGCCTGATTTTCACTGTTTATTCACTAGTGTGAGATAGACAAGCACAAAGATGCATTTTGATAGCGTGGAGAATTACATGTAGATGCCCCAGTGTTCCACTTGCAGCCAAGGCCAAATTAAATTTTCAAGAAGATATAATACAGTTTAAGATGGTGTTTTCGCTACGTTGCTCTTTAAATCACACACGCCTCAAATGGTTCAGTGTCTCAGACAGGCTTGCTGATGTGCTTTCTGACACAACGACACACACTTATCTATAAACATGGACAAAAAGGACGTCACAGAGCTAAAAACAGTCGGAGCTCCATCGTGAACCCGAACCACTTTCTTCCTCAGCACATAGTTTGGGGTCACTCCATGCCAGCATCGGACTCAGGTAGGAGGCGTGGCCCAATTTGAAGGCGGAATCGTACTTGAAAATTGATTTGAATTAATAATATTAGTCCCAAATTTGATTTGTATACATTATTCTTTTAACGAGGACTTCTTCTGATCTTATATTAAACCGTTTATGTTCAAAATGGTGTTACTGAGCCAAACAAGGCCTTTTGATCAGAGCACGTGGTGATTTACACATCGAGTTTACACCATGCTAAACTGGAAGCTATAAGCTTCCATTACTTGTTATAGCCTCATCAGCCATGTAGCTTCAGTGCAAAACTTGGGACGCAAACTTCAGACACCAAACATGCCTTGGCTGATCCACTAGATTTGGGGTAAAGGGGAAAAACGGTGTACATTTCAGTTTGGACCCAACTATTGCTATAATTAATTCCCAAATGCTCACTTGGCGAGGTGAAGTGAGTGCATTAGAGAAGAGCAGCTGGCTGTAGCCATGTGATGACACCCAGTGATGCAGGCAAATATTGTGTCATTATCAGTGCATGTTAACAACGCCGAAAACGAACACGCAGAAAGAAGCTCACTTCCCAGTAAGCAAAGACAAAAGGCTGCTTGACTGATATTTGTTGGCCAATAAAATCAGTCAATATTAGGGCTCCACAAACTTATCAGCATTTAAGGAAATGATAACGGCTTTTAAAAAACGTCCTATTGGAAAACCACCAACACTCACTGGTATTTTTGTCTTGTTTTAAAGTGACATGTACTTATATTTATAAGTTGCTTTGTTTAATATGTTACTGTGATTTTTTGGAGTATCAGTAAAATCCGGTTCAACTAAATACAACTGCTGGTGCCTGCTTCATTTTTGACCATGTAAAATGATATCGGCTGATATTAATGGATGATGGAATTTCTTTTACCCACTGACGAGCAAATACCAAAAAAGACTACATGCAACGTTGATCATCGCCACTCATTAAATGTCTACAACTGATTTCTGAGTATTGCCTGATACCAGAGACTTCTTTTCCAGTTTATAGGCTGTAAACGCCATTTAAAAGGTGTGTGTGTGAGATAATGCCCCGCTTGTTGCTAATCTCTTATAGATAATAATGAGCTTAACATGGAAATAATGATTGCCACTAATCTACTTTGCATATAAAAAGACAGGACAATAGACACGAAGGCGGTGACGATTAAAAACCTTGAGCAATAATTATTCTGCACAGATATTATTAAAGTGACAATGTGAACATTAATATGTCAGCATAGCCCGTCTCCTGTGTATTCTCCATGACAGCATTACAACAAAAAAAAGAAAGAAAAGCTGTCAGTTATAAATGATATAATTGCTAGGACCACTTTGTTGACCTTAATTAATTAGTATAAATCGCATAACAATATCAGGAAGTCGTCAGGATTTTGTTGAGGGTGCAAACAAAACCACCCACATCAGGAGGTAACACTTCAACTGGGCTTGTGATCGTGTCATTTTAGACTGACATGAATAATGCAATCCACTGTCATTTTTATTTATTTTTTTCCTTGCTTTATGATGCGTATGATCAAGTGTAGCCCTAAACCAGGATTGATTGATTGATTTGATTTAGAGTCTCGTGCAGTTTAAACACGACACTCCAGCTGATCGTCAACTTGCATCGAGAGCCATAACTAACTAGCCAACCCTAACCTGTGTATAATCCTCCTCATATAGCTTTAGGACCATAAGAACCCACACACTAGCCAACCCTAACCTGTGTATAATCCCCCTCATATAGCTTTAGGACCATAAGAACCCACACACTAGCCAACCCTAACCTGTGTATAATCCTCCTCACATAGCTTTAGAACCATAAGAACCCACACACTAGCCAGCTAACCTTGTTTTTAACGAGCAGGAACAGACAGGAAGGGTTAGCAAGTAGCTAGGCTAGCCGAGAGCAGCTTGCTAACATCGTCTGGCCAGCATGTTGTTTGTCGTTACAGCCAAACGACGGTTCAATAAAAACGCCTCGTCTTGCAAAAAGCGAAAGCAAGTCGAACAATTTCGCAACAAAAGACGGACACAAGAAAAACACACACACACAAACAAAGCAGCGAACAGAAAAGCGACTAGCCACTAGGCTAGCTTCAGGGCTAGTCACGTTAAACGGCCACTGCGTTTGACCTGTCAGGCGCATTAAAGCGACGCGAATATCAGCGCTGACGCCGATTTATCGAAACGTTCTTATAACGGGGGGGTTCCATGTCGTTGTAACGCTACTTACCCAAGTAAATGTCGCCGAAGGACCCCGAGCCGATTTTCCTTCCCAGCCTGTATCTGTTCCCCACTCTCAGTTCCATCGCCAACACGACGAAACGGCTCCGCTAGCGAGGCGGCTAGCGCGAACAACAGCGAAATGATCGGGTTATCGCTGGCCGACGTCGATTTTAAAAATAATTTAAAAAAAAAGAAGAAGAAGCGGAGGAGGAAGAAAAAAAAGAGGCAATAATAATAATAATAAAATAATAATAAATGAGCGACGTCTCGGTAACCCGTCTATTCTCTATTCCCCCGAGTCAGGAGTCTTCCCCGCCACTCGTACACAGCTTTGCTAGCTTAAAGGCTAAGCTATGCTAACCTATGCTAAGCTAATTACCCGGCCGTCTCTCTTTTTTTCACCATTTGTTTTCTAACGTTCCGAGCGTCGCATCGTCGCAATATCGGGCTTATTGTGAAGCTTAAAGCGTGAACTTTATGCTCCGGCCGTTTTTGGTGTCCAAGTCGAGCGATTAAAAAAGGATGAAGACGGATTTGCTTTTGAATATATATATTTTCTTTTTAAAAACATACACCGCTCCCTCTCCTGGCCCCGTTCGCTCGTTCTGCCGTTTACAGTCCGTCGACGTCTGACGCCATAGGTGCGCACGGATGCGTGGCGACGTCACTTCCGGTAGCAACGGGCAGCTACGTTGTGATTGGCTGGTTTGGTGAAATAAGCGCTTTGGTGGAGGGAGCTAGGGAGCTAGGGAGCTAGGGAGCTAGGGGGGGGGAGCTAGGGG
>JAOUQW010073125.1:5000-13404 GCA_028565825.1 Olivaichthys viedmensis
TTGGACACGCCTCCTGTGGCGTCAGGGAATTTGGACACATGCTTGTGATGGGAAGAGTTGCAATGTAAGTAGGAATAATAGTATGTAGGTTTATAATGGATAGTAGTTTTGAAAGTAGAATCTTCTGACTTCACTGATATGTCCAGAAAAATTATGCTCGAGCCAGGGTGTGCTATACTCCATATATATTCCAGGGCTGGGTGAAATGTGGAGAAAAAGGAAATAAACAGCTGGAGCTCTTTAAGTGTGCAGGTACCAATGCCAAAGATGTCATCATTGTATCCAAGAAACAGTGTGAATACAGTAAATTGTTCAAAAAACCTTTTCTCGACATATGAATGTCCCATTTTAGTGCCCATACTGACACCTGTTATCTGAGAGTAAAACCTAGAATTGAAGCTGAAGCAGTTTAGCGTTAACACATATTATGATAATTATAAGAATGTGTCGGTGGGTGGGTCCTTTCCTGGTCATGCATCGCGAAAATGTTTTAGAGCTCTCAATCCATCTTCATTAAGGATGACTGTGTATAAACTTTTGATGTACATTTGAAAAAAGTAGATGGCTGTCGTGCATGGAGTGGTTTTTAAAGCATTCAAGGATTTGTAGAAAATGTGAAGTGTCTGACAAATTTAGGTAAAGACTGAACAAAGGGTTGGAAAATGTCTAGAAACTGGGATATTATTTCTGTAGGACAAGAACAAGCAGATACAATGGGACGTCCTGGATGGTTTTCCTTGTGTATTTTGGGAAAAAGAAACGGCTGCAGAGAGGATTATTTACAATTAGGTTTTGTGCAGAATTAGGGAGATGTCCTGCTGAAATGGCATTAGTAATAGTTGACTGGATGAAGTACTGTAGCTGGGGAGTGATGTTATTATTAATCCACCTATAAAAGCTGGTTTCAGAAAGTTGTTTTTATAGGTGGATTGACAGATCACTAAATTCTGTGAGGGTATCATGTATAAGTCCAACATTAAATCGAAAGGCATAGTTGTGAGAACATGGCTCTAGTATTAGTAAATATTTACTTACATATAGCCCTCCTTATTGGGCTGTTCAAATGCAATAATTTTATTAACGCCCATACTAAGTTGATTTTATAAAAAAATCATAGGAATTTTAGTAAGCAAGAGTGATTTTATTGGATTCATATAAATGAAGTTGTAAGGAAATCAATGACCACTAACCCTCGCGCTAACCTTAACCGTTGCTAACTTATTTTGTTTGGTGGGTTCTACTGACAGTTGTTCTCAGCAGATCAGCAGTTTTAGAAATACTCAACAGCCCGTCTGGCACCAACAATCATGCCATGGTCAAAATCACTGAGATCACATTTTTTCCCCATTCTGATGGTTGATGTGAACATTACTTGAAGCTGCTGTCCCAAATCTGCATGATTTTATGCATTGCGCTGCTGCCATACGATTGGCTGATTAGATGATTGCATGAATGAGAAGGTGTACAGGTTCCTAATAAATATCAATTTCCAAGCGTATAGGACCAGTAAGCTGCTTCACACAAATGGCATGGAGAAATGAAATTAAAAATTTTCACCACATTGCCCCCTTTTTAAACTTTGGAAAAAAGTATTCCTGTATGTACCAACCATGGAGGAATGCTTCTAGCTAGACCCTTTAAGAAAAGATTATATAAAGTACAAACGAGATAAAAAATATATACGTATATGGGCTTTCAGGACATTATCTTACTTTGGGATCATGTGACTGAATGCATCGTTCCATGACATTGTGCGAACAGATGTTAAATATCTTTATTAAGGTATGAATTGAATATTGTGGCCTTGTAATAATATTGTAATAATACACCATCTTCACCACTGCCCTTGTTATTGAGTAAATTCTAAATTACCATTGCAGATTCTTTAACAGTGAACTCAGTAAATAATCATGTTGGTACATTTTCAACCTGGCCTTGCCAAAGTGAATTATTTTTAAAAAGCAGTTAAAGATTTTGGTTGAAATTTTCCACATAGCAGTTCAACATTTGTTCAACATTTGCAGATCTTGATAGTGAGGTAGTAAGATGGCTTGATGGTAAGGGGGCAAGCTATCATTTAAAATGATGTCACGCATGAGGCAGAACTGCATTTCAATCCACATCCCTTGGTGATGGTTGTTATCTCACTTGAGGGAGGTTCATTCACAGGAAATGTTTTCAATATCCACGCGACATATATTTAAGCAGTGGGACACTGAATGATCTTCCGTCATGTTAGTTTGCTGAGAAGAACTAAAGTTTTTTGAAAAAGACACCATTCAGAATTGTTATTAGTGGCATCCATTTCCACATATCACCTGTGTACCAAATTGTATCACTGTGTAGGGATTTGCTTTTAAGTGTGTTCATTAACATTTTGTTCACCCCCCATTTCAAATGAGACTTTACAACATCCTCCACCACGAAATCTATAGATGTAATGCATGCTACACCTTCAAGATGTTCTGCATTTAGCCCCACTTTTAGTGACATGTACAGTCAAGTTTAATCCTAAGAGATACATTTTGCTTATGGAACAATTTATGTTAAGTGCATTTGTATGCCAATTGTGGACAACTGCAATGAAAATGTATGTAGGGTTTGCAGACGGCTCTACTGCTGAAAGCGGTTACGGTTATGACAATTGTGTTTATGCAATTGAGAAAAATTGTCAGCAGATGTGAAAATGGAATAGGTCCCACAAATATTCAATATATTAAATGTTACTTAAATCTGGATACAGCTTCCTGTCTTTTCCACAATGATTGCATAAGGGGACTGTCCTTCATTCAATTTTCAGTTTTTGACCCTAACCATTTCCTCGTTGAGGGTAAACCACAATGTCCATTTTAAGCAGGGGTGATATATTGTTTCTTATATATGGTCAGTGGTGTGAGGAGAATTGAATCCACAGATGAGTCAAACATTTAAATGCAGCGCATAGTGACTGTCAGAGAAGCTGAAATCTGTCTCTGGGAGGGAGGGATGGAGGAAGTGAAGATAGAGAGACCAGAGGGGGTGGCCCATTATCATAACAGCAATATAACAGCTTTCATAAAGCAAATGGTGGACCAGGATGATGCTGTGATAGCACAGTGTGAGCTCCAGAGGAGAAAAGGCATATATGAAGATAAATGGGGAAAGAAAGAGGGAGGGAGACAAAGATTGTGTGTTAGAAAGAGATACAATGAGAGATAGAGGAAAAGACTAAGAAACTGAGGTAGAGATACCATGAGAGAGTCTGGAGGAGTAGATGAGAAAAGGAGATGGAGAGCAAGAGAAAGAGAGAGACAGAGAAAAAGAGAATTGTCTATAATAGAATGAGGGAGAGAATTGCAGAAAGGGATCAAAATAACAGCTCAGAGGTGAGAAGAGCTTACCTTGTTTTATTTAACAGGCATACTAAAAGCTATTACAAGAGAAACTCCATTATCCTCCCATTGAGGGAGTCAGCTAAACTCTGTTACTGAAATATTTAAAAGGCTGGATTGTTTTAGAAAGCTGGAGAAGATATGTCGATTTTTCAAGGAGAAGCCCTCAATGTCAAACAGTATGCTATTCAATCAGTTCAATATTTCTTATCATTTGTTATATTGATGCTTCTTAATCCAGCATTCACAATCAAAAATAGGAACGCCTTTCAAATACAAGTCATTCATTTTTCTTTAGGTAGAATCAAGTAAACACAGATTTGTGGCAAGATAGGATTTACTTTTCTTCCCCTTCAGCCATGCAGTGCTCTACCAATCATCTTTTGTCTCTCTATTACACAGTAAAACCGTACCAAATTCAAAGGTCTCTGCTGATCTCATGGCGACTAGATAAGATGATGGTAGAATAGAATACAATGTGCAACATCATTCTCAGTCTGTCTGAGTTGGCAATAGTAATTTTGACATTGATGGTAAAATGGTAAAATGTTTTAAGGAGAGTTGTTCACTTTTACAGCATACTAAAATAGCAACACCAGGCCTTGTGAATAACCTGGAACATACCGAAAAAATTATATTCACGGAGTTTCACACCCCAGGTGGTAATGAGAAGCTACCATTCTTTCCTTTTATCTGAAGCTTTATCTACACTTGAGAGTACACTTTTTTTCAATACACAAGAACTGGATAGAGCTACATGAGAAGTTTACTGATAGTTTGTGGATATTTTTATTTGCTTTTGTTTGAGATTGTACTTCCAGCGTCTTTTGAGAAAGGTTAACCTTTGACTCCAACATTTAACACCCGATGGGGGTTGAGGATTGAAAGATCTCAGTGAGGGTATAAAACTTGTAGGTAGAAGGAGAAGAATGGGAAGGCATTTCTCCTAGGGAGAGAGATTCATATAAGGTTAAAATGTGTTGACTGAAAAGTGAACACTCTCTGAAAAGAGTTGCATTTTAATTTTAATCAAATACTTGCCATAGTTAATGAATACTCTGAAACATTCTGTGATGATGTCAGAGTATGGGAGAAGTGGTAGTAGCAGCGGTTAAGCTTCTATTGTTAGTGACTGGAAGGCTGTGACATTAACACCTAGACCTGCCAGAGAGCCATTGTTGGGCCCTTGATAGAGACCCTTAACTCTCAACTGCACAGCTCTATGCTTGGATTGTGTTTTGCCTCACTTGTAAGTCACTTTGGAATAAGATATCTTCCAAATGAATAAATGTAAGAAAACATGCTGTTGTAAGAAGAAAAGCTGCAGGGGTCTTTAAAAATAAATATATAGTATTTTTGAAAAAGGAAAACAAAAACAAAGTAAAACTAGATTAGATGACTGTGTTTACAGTGTGAAATGCAGTTTATTCCACTCAAGTTGTTCAGTAATGGGTTGCCCTACTGCTGATGCAATTGCATGTTCACTGAATACAGCCTAAAAGCAGGTGACTGATGAAAAACAAAGCTACATTTTCCTGTGTTTTGGTATTTGCTGTATTATGTTCAGACAGCTGATCCTAACTGGTTTGTCAATGTAAATTGTTTAATGTCAAGAATAAATCTCCAGAGGATCCCGAGTGCTAAAGCACCGTTTCTATAAGTGCAGATGCCATTTAATTTTTTTGCCAGGACTCCAACTTACTCTATCGTCACTGAGTAGAATTGATGCAGCTTGAAAAAAGATGTGGTAAGCATGAGGAAGAATGGCTTAGTCCTCCCACTTTGATAACTATTAAATGATTGAAGACAAAAATGGATGGAAAATAGACAAAATTGAGTATTCAATATAATAATAATAATAATAATTGTAGTACTAGTAACAGTAGTCATAGTAGTTCTAGCTATTATAAACCTTTCCTTGGTTTTGATTTTCCTGTGATAATGTACCAATTAAGACACAGTATGCCACCCAGAGCTCCAGGTTCTCCAAAATTCTTCTCAATTCTCTGCTTTCTTGATATTTCTAAAAGCCTTTTAAAATCTGATTTGCTCTATACTCATGAATTATGAGTTATGCATTATAACTATGAGGCCATCCTAGCAAGCCAGGCCATGCTAACTTTCTTTCATCACAACAGGTTCGGGTGAACTGCAAATGAATCAAAATGAATTATTGTGTCAACAGGTAGCTGTACTTGTGCTTGCTCTGAGTCCTGGAGCAGATATGAGTGTATGAAGAAATGGAAGATGGGCTAATAGAGTATTTCATATGGTTACAGGTTGAGGCTAGGAGGGGGGAGAGGTCAGTACTGAAAGAACAGAACAGGGTCAGAGCTTCAGCACAGTGGAGGAATATTAAACACTCCCTCACTCTTTTTGGTATTCAGATCCCTTTCACAGCAATAGAGAGGTGCAGAGAAGCAATGAAAAGGAAGGAAACACCACAATCAGATATGCTGGCAGTATGAATCAATGTATTTGTACAATTTACAGAATGTTTTTATTGCATCAGTTATGATAAACTAAATTTTACTGTATTTCTCTTGCAAGATTACATCATATTCATTGCGTATTATCTAACTTATTATTTAATAATAAGTATGAACTAAGTAATATGTTTTATTCACTCTTTGCAAGTTAAGAAATAGACGATTCTACTTTTTTTTCTTCCCTTTTCGTATATGTGACATTCCAGTCCAATTCTACTCCTGGCTGAGTTTTCACAGGCCTTCTAAGCCACCGGCCTTATACTACTTAAGCTGCCTTGCATAAGGTTTAATTTGTTAAAAATGAAAACGCCCTGGCAAAGCTGTAATAGTAATTTACAGTCAGATAATTTAGCAAGAGTTTTCAGACACATACGTCATATCATGCTACAACCTTAGAAAGAAATCCGGGTGTCACACAGAGCCGGCTAACGTTAGCTAGTTAGCTAAAAGACCAGTCAGAGAACTCAATTTGCATTGAATAATGACGGGCGGCATTCAAAACTGCATATGACTGTACTAAATAATATGTCAGTATACCAATGGTATCATTACTATTTAGTCATACTATTTACTGTGTAGTATGGGGTTTACGACACAGCCTTGAATTCTCTTTGAATGTGCATTGACTTGTAACTCGCAACCATCATATTAATCTCTGTGGAAAAAGGCACAGCACAACCCATGTAACGAAATGTTCTTTTGCGAGTAACTTGCAATAGCATTTTTCTACCAGTGAGGGCATCCCATTTCCCCCAAGCTCCCAAATCTTACATCCAGCAGCTATGTAATGTGACCCTCTTCTTGATTTGTTTATTGTTTCTCCCTTTTTGATTGGCTAAATTGCTTTGTATACTGGTTTATGACTTATTGCACAGATCAGGTTTGTGTTTTGGCTTGTGGACTTTAATAAAGACTCTCAGTGATTGTATCCAACCACTTGCTTTCATGACAGTAAAACATAACACAGTCACCGATCATACCTATAAGATTAGAAGAAAGTATTCGAAAGACAGCTTATCAACTAATTACCAAGTCCTTCAACAGCTGAGCTAAGTATGTTAAATTAGCAACAATGATAAACTCTGTACTGCTCTGGGCCTCACGGTTCTGATTTTGCCACTCCTTGAGTGAAATGGTCATTAGTTGGAAAGTACTGCAGTGTAAACCAACATTTACATTTATCTTCAAAACACAGGCCCCCACTGACTAGGGCCAACTCTTTTGATTTTATAGGAGTCCATTTATTTATCTCAATTATTAGCAATATACCCAATTGCCCGGAAATCATCCACAGGTGAGAGTACTCAGGCGATCGCCTGTTAGCTCGCTGTGACCGCGCCCTCCGTCATCCACCAACGCTCGGCCACGTCCCCGCTGCCACATACCCCCACCGCCCGACGCAGGCCGGAGAGCACGCCCAAGGCGGGAGAGAAAGTCTGCCGCAGCCTTCTGCGTCCCTGGCCTGTGGACCACCTCGAACTTAAAAGGCTGCAAAGCCAGATACCAACTGGTGATCCGCACGTTGGTGTCCTTCATGTGATGGAGCCATTGGAGCAGGGCATGGTCCGAACAGAGGGTGAATGGCTTCCCCAGCAGGTAGTAGCGGAGGGTGAGGACCGCCCATTTGATGGCCAGGCACTCCTTCTCTATGGTGCTGTACTTAGTCTCTCTCAGCGAGAACTTCCGACTAATGTACAGCACCAGGCGCTCCTCACTGTCTACCACTTGGGCTAATTCTGCCACAGCCCCCTGTCCGATGCGTCTCGGAAGAGAGAAGTCAGTCGAGTGTAACTGGGGACCCCCACACAGGGCTGCTTTTCCTGGCTGAAGGCCTGTTGGCATGGCTCCATCCACTGGACCGGGTCTGGCGTTCCCTTTTTAGTGAGGTCAGCCAGGGGGCTGGTGACTTTCGAATAGTCAGGCACAAACCTGCAATAATACCCCGCCAGCCCCAAGAACTGCCTCACCTCCTTTTTGATCTTTGGCCTTGGGCAGGTCGCAATTGCTGCGGTCTTGTTAATTTGGGGATGCACCTGCCCTGCCCAACTGAAAGCCCACATACCGTACCTCCACCCGTCCAATTGCACACTTCTTCGGGTTTGCTGTGAAGCCGGCCCGCCTCAGCAGGACCGCCCTTAGGTGCTGAAGATGCTGCTGCCAGTCATTACGATAGATAATGATGTCATCTAAATAGGCAGCGACATAGGCCCCGTGTGGGCGGAGGATGCGGTCCATGAGCCGTTGAAACATGGCCGGTGCCCCAAATAACCCAAACGGAAGTTTGACAAACTGGTGTAAATCAAACCGAGTGGAGAAGGATGTTTTTTCGCAGGACAATGGCGTTAAGGGAATCTGCCAATGTCCCTTGGTCAAATCCAGTGTCGAGTAAAAGGGAGCCACACCGCGTTGACCTTTCTAGAGTCGACACAGAACCGACTCTAGAAAGTCGTCCCCCCCACCCCCCCCCCCCCCCCCCCCTCACCCCCCAACGCCCCCATCCTTGCCGACACCCCCGTTGCCCCCCCCCTCCCCAACACGCCCCCG
>JAOUQW010073255.1:0-13399 GCA_028565825.1 Olivaichthys viedmensis
CGTGTTGCACCATGGTCCTGTAGAAACGACATTTCATTTCAATGTATACGTGGTATATGGAGAAATGACAATAAAAAACCTACTTGAACTACTTGAACTTGATATGTGACAATAAAGGAGCATTCTCTTCTCTCTTCTCTTCTTCTTTTAAAATCCTATCTGTTAAAATTCTATGTAGTGCTCAAAAGCCCATATTTTGTGAATGGTAGCGTATGGGATGGGCTGTGACTAAATCAATAAATTTTGAAGTAATTCATACATTAACCGCAACTCATGCCTGTTTTTGCTGTTTTTAGGAGTCTTTAAAAGAGAGACTAAGGGAGAAAGACTGGTACGACAGAGACGATTTCACTGTGCAGCTTCAGGATGTTCCTCTGTCTTCAGATATCATTTCCAACACTGTAAGAGCACCATTTTCACTATACAGAATATTAGAAGAGGAAGATGTAATCATAGACCATGTAAAAATAACCAAAATAACCAAACCAAATTTTTGTCCTGTGCGAAGAACAAACGGCCTTCGGAGGAGAAACTGGGCTCTCATCAGGCACACACACTCTTTCTGCAGCTCTGGGAAAACCTTGTACGTCAGAACACAAACAGCATAGAAATCCACCAACTTTTATCCAGAGAAGCACATGCATTGCATTGATTTTATTCATCATTTTGCAGCTCCAGCCAAACAGCAAGCAGGGAAAGCTTAACAATGGTGACATGCCGACAATTCGATGCCCAAATGAGGTATGAGCTGGGAACCTATCATACTCTGGTCGATATAAATGTTAGTGTTCTGAAACATTTATTAGCAACAGCATAAGCTGACTCTATTTTTGCTTCTTCCTCATACAGCATCAACCGTTCCTCAGAACAGAGAAGAACTCGCCATCTGAAATCAGTCCAGCATCCAGAGGAGTTTCTCCGGCTTTTGATGCTGTACTTTGATCCACATTTAACTAAATCATATCCACTCAAATGAAAAATATATAAAAGTCGAAGAAAATGTCCTCTGCATCTTCCACTGTTAAATCGCAGGTTGAATCTGCAGAGTTAATTGTATCACACTTCTCATAACACTACCGTCCCTGTAGTGCAGGGTTTACTGCACATCAGCCTCAAATCCTTGCTTTTTACTAACACAGTCAAATCAAATCAAATTTAAGCAATTCATAATGATGTGTTTAAGTATGGCTGCTTTTTCTGAAGTTCTAGGGCAGGGGTCGGGAACCTTTTCGGCTTGCTGGGCCGGAGAAAAAGTATTTGAAGAGCTAAAGCAAAGTTTACATTAAAATGTGTTGGGTTTCATATATTTTTGTTTAGAAAATAATGTCATAATCCATAAACCTATGGATTAGCAAACACTTTACTGTTGGTAGCTGTATAAAATAGCTGCACTCTGGCTTTTTTCTTTTCTTTTCTTTAAACCAGTCATATGGCACACATATGGCAGAGAAAATGCAGTGAGAAAACCGTTCACGTTTACAGAGTTAACCCAATATTCTTCTCCTGGTTGGTCCAGGCTACTAGGCTAACTGCTGCTGCAGTTCTTGTAACGACGCAATGCATTCATTGCAAATTAGGCATATTGTAGACCCTAATTTTTGACCCAAGCTAAATATTTCTGCGCTACGGACAAGTTGATTAGTCCACAAACACGCAAACACAGCTCTGAATGATTTTGGTGGTATAAATATATAATGGTATTTTGCTAATCATCATTGTTTGAGTTCAAACGATCTCTTAAGGATGTCATTTGAAATAGATTACATCTATTTCACTTTTTCAGTTTGTAGTGTAATATGATTGAGTCAGTAAGAAAGCCAGATCTGGCCTAATGTGTAGCTGACCGAGCTACTGTAGATTTTATGTGTGTGTTTTGTTGTGTTTTGTTTGATATCTGTTGTATGTTGTGTTTGTGATGTTGTAGGTATTGGGCACTGAGATGCCTTGTGAAGAACTGAGTCCTTCCAACACAATCCCCACCTCAGGTACACACACACCACTAACATCCTCACCTGCTCACAGACACACACAGTGGATTCATTTAATCCGAGGCAACATTACTCATTTACAGATTCAGATACAGAACATCTCAAAACTTTATTTCTCTTTTTTCATATTAATTAAAATCTTTTTAACGATACCATGACCCTGGAAACGGCTAATTTCTGATTGGATAGCGTTTTTCTTTTTTTTTTTAACGGGACGCTTATAACGTAGACCCAGTCAAAAATGTAATCACAGATCTAAATCAATTCTCATCATACCGTGTAACCATGTTAGAATGTAACCAAGGCAACAGTCATAAATAAAGATTTTGGATGGGCTGATATTTATGCTGTGCTATTGTGCCACTAAACGAAAATAAGTTAATGTTGCAATTAAAATACTAACTTTAATTATGCAGAAAGGAATTATTTATATTGATACAATGCGTAGAATGTTTTAAATTAAAAGCAACAACAACAGATCGCGATAACGCCCTCCGAGACGTTAACATAATAAGAATTGTACAATGGTAAGCTTATGTATATATGGGAGGAGAGGCTCTTTGCCTACACCTTGTCTGTTAATTTCTGGTATCAGGACACTTATCCTTTCCAATCACAAACGTACAAATCGCAGTAAAGCTGTGTAACTCAATGTTTTACATCAAACTACACTCAATAAATATAGCAGTTATCATGTTAATCACATTAATTATACACTACTGGCCAAATATGGACAATGGCGATTTTGAAACGTAAAAATATTTTACAATAAGGTCAATTTTTTCAAAAGCCAACATGTCTGTCTACATCTGGTTTAACCAGAAAAAGTTTGTTTAAAAAGTCTGTTGGTGTGCAGTGCTGTACTATCACTGTAACGGATTATACAGAGTTAATAATATAATATTATATAAATATAATATAATATAATATATAAAGAGTTAATCATAATCTTTCACACTAAGCAATTTTTATTCATTTACATACTCACCTGATTCACACCTAATTCAGCGAGTCGAGCTTCAGGGGTGTGAGTGTGTGAATCAGGATTGTGATAAAACTCAACATTTTAAATGCAAAATGCGAAAACAAATGAAGTATCAGTGACTTGAGCAGTTCACTATTGCTGCAGACATTTGGTCTAAACCTTTGTTCTGTGTTAATAAACACACAAAATACAGTGTTCAAAGTTAATGTTTGGTCTGTAGCGTACAGTATATCACACACATTATTATTAATCACCCCCTTTTTCTTTTCTATAGTGCACACGGTGAAGCCGGCCGATATCCAAGTCGTGGGAGCGGTTGGCGATTCTCTAACAGTCAGTGAGAAGAACCAAGAACACACATATTTCAAACGCACATCCATTTATTGTAATAAAGTGCTCTTTTATGCCTTTGTCCCAAACCTCTGTGTAGGCAGCAAATGGTGTTGCTTCTACATCCTTGGTGGGCGTGCTGACGCAGTACAGAGGATTATCATGGAGGTGAGTACAACACCAACTAGTCTTACTGCTCAACATGATTCTTACCTCTTTATAAAGCAGGCAAAACTTTGTAGTGTATTTCAGGGAATGTCATTATTTATACCGATATAGCACAACATTAACAATATAACTATTTTAGATTCCCTTATCACGGTATACCATCATACTGGCACATTGTCACACCTCTAATGTGCATATGGTAAAAGTTATATTTCTCCACTAATTCTCTGTCTCTTGTATTTGACAGCATTGGAGGAGACAACAACCTGTCTACGGTCACTACACTTCCCAGTGCGTCACTGATCATTTATAATATCTTTCATTAAAGGTGGTATCAGTGATTTTTAAGTCAGAAAACTTTGATGTGGACCAACATGCAACCAATCAGGACAAGGAGGTGTCTCTGCCAGCTTGTCAATCAATTTCACTGTCATATCAGAAAGCTCCGCCTCTTTCAATAACATTCAGGTGTTCTAGCATAGCCAGTGGTTTGGGAGAGCGGCTTTGCAGTAAACACTGAAGAAAGAGGCTTTGTTTGCATTTTGAATTTCCAAAATCACTCACTATACCTTTAAATATCATTATGTGGTATGTACTGTACCTCTCATTATTATTTTCTGCCATGTTGCTCAGACATCCTGCGTGTATTTAACCCTGAGCTGATGGGATTTTCTGTTGGAATGGGGAATCAGAACAGCATGCAGGCCTTCCTCAACCAGGCCGTCGCAGGATCCAAGAGCTTGTGAGTCTGTTACTCAATGTATCCTAATTTTTCTCTCATCAGACTTTTAATAATGTGAATAAAAGTTAACATCTTTGATTTGGTTGTCAGTGACATGCTGAGCCAGGCTCAAGTGCTGGTCGACAGGATGAAAAGCGACGATGTAAGGAACAACCTACACTAATCTACTGCTCCATTTAATTGAATAAAATTTTATTTAATGTAATTGAATTGAATTGAATTTTCTCATTGAATAATACTACTAATACTACCGCTCCTACTACTACTACTACTACTACTAATAGTTATATATGACATAATACTTAAATCATTATTGTTCATACATTATAAAGTGCTTTACAGTAGGTAAAAAAAACAGGAAGAAAAAAATTAGTAAGCATGTTATTAAATAAGCCTGCTAGTATTACAACGAGGGGTTTGTCGTTGGAGTATGTTAGCTAAACATTAATAGGTAGGTAGCTAACAGCACTATAAAATAAGGTATTAAATATGTAGCTAGCTGGGTAGGGGCTGTAATTATAGTACATTACAGTACTAAGCATAAATAGATATCTAGTTAATAACTCAAGGGACCTGCTCCGCGAGAGGACGGCCACAGTCACCACACCATATCGTCCTCTTGAGAACAAGCGAGCTAGGCGAACAGGTAGTTACTATAAGCTAATAGTGTAACAAGAAACAAGAAACTTCGCAACCGCATTATTTTTTTTTACCTCCTGTATTCCAGCAAATCCCACCTCTTGTATTACAATTACTCCCACTCCCTGCGCTATGATTGGCTCGTATTTCTTACTCACAAACAGCTTATCAATTTGAGTGGTTTATTCCACAACTTGGTAATTGTTGGTAGAACAAGGATTCCTTAACAGCTGTTCTCTCATCGGGTGATTATTTAAGAGCTGTTCGGTCTTTAGATGTCCTTATTCAACCAACTTTGCTAAAAACAGGCTAATGATGTAAAATATACAGTTACATAATGCATTTACAAATATCGAAATTCAGTTCATTTTGATTTACAACTTTTGTTTACTCAAGATCACAAGAAAAATAAGTTGAGAAAGAAAAAATAACAATAATGCAATGCCGCTGTAAACTTCTATACACATTGAAAAAATAGATATAATGTGAACAAAAATAGGTTGGTAACACTTTACATTAGGGGATGCATATTGATGATTTATTGTGCTGTCATTGATTTGATAAATTATAATAAATTATTAATATGCGGTCCATAATGTATTATCAATAAATTTAGTATGAAGTACAGAAGTAAAGAGACAGAAAATAATAAAATAACCAAACAGTATTGCAATAATGATTAAATAATGATTAATTAAATGATTACATATTAAAGTTGGTAAAGTTCGGAGTTCCAGATCTTTGGAGAATAAAACCAAAAAGCTACTTTAGGCCTTTTTTAGTGATTAACTCTGTAATGTCCAATAATTCAATTTTGATATAAATACTGTAGGTGTTATATGTAATGATACTCTCTCTTAGTTGTGCTCGTTGTTTGTGTTGATTGTTTCACACAGCGGATCAATTTCTATTCGGACTGGAAAGTGATCACCATGTTCATCGGAGGCAACGATTTATGTGACTCCTGCCAAAACACTGTACGTTCACTTCCTATTCACCCTTCAGAGTACTTTTAGAAATTACATTTATTAATGACTTACAGTTGTTTGTGCTATGGAGTTTTTATTTGAAAATCTAAACATTTTCAGAAAACACATTTAGCTACCTATTGTTTTTGAAAAAGGTCCGTATACATTTTCAAATACAAAACTCACCCTAGTGCCTTACTATGAAGTCAGAATCATGCCATTAGAAATTTGAATATGAATTTGAATATCTGAATTTTAATGTTATTATTTTGAATTTGTATCGTACCATCTGGAATTGAATTTTGAATTGAAACTGAATTTCATGCTTAAGGGTGTGAAATTCAAGATTTTGAAATTCAAAATTCAAAAAGCATTCAGTCTCTCGATTAATTCACATTTTTGAACTCGACATCCGGGTAACTTGCTGGCAAAAGCAGATGAACACAATTTCAGATGGTACGATACAAATTCAAAATAATAACATTCAAATTCAGATTTTTGAATTCATATTCAAATTTCTAATGGCATGATTCTGACTCCATACCTTACCTCCATGTGACCACTAGAATTCATGTCTGGTTAGAGCTCTTACTAGATCAGTGGCCATTTTAAGGCTCTGTTCCAAAAACTAGAATACAGAATCCTTTCTAACAAGATTTCTTGATAGTGATTATTTTGTGTCTGAGTGGTCATATGGTGTCATTCCCAGTGTCCTAGGGATAGCATGTTTTACTCATAATGCACTATGAACATATGTCAGTTTTAATACTAAGAAATGGCTATGAGCTGAGAGTTGGTTTACAAATGTAACATTCAGATGAATGTGTAATAAAATAAAGCATAAAGTTAGCTTTTGGTATCTGTAACAGGGATAGAGATTGTATGTGTTTAGCGTCTCTGTGTCTTCTGTCAGGCTTTAACTGAGTGTGCTGATCTACATATGTAGAGTCCTATCTCATACAGTACTGTAATAAGCTTATTAGCTAGCAGGCTACAATAGCGCCAAGTTATTGCGTTTTCTTTTGTAGCAACTTTTCTTTGTGTACATCGTCCCAAACCAAATGTACATATAAGATTAATTGTTACTTATTAGAATAAATTCTAATAAAAAACATTAGCATTTGGGATACAACCACACTTTCTTTGGCCAAAAATGTTTTCTTAATTTTAACAATTAAGAGGGAGATTGTGTGATTTTATTGGTGGAATATTTAAATGCTTTTTCTTGTGTCAGTTCTAAATGACAAAATCATTTCACGGGTTACTCACTACTGTGTAAACATTTTTATTCGTTCATTCATTTCTGTCTCTGTTAATTACAGCTGCATTATTCTCCGGAAAACTTTGTGAAGCGAATCCAGGCGGCGCTGGACTTCCTCCACGCCAAGGTGAGATGTCAAGTTTATTTATAAAGCTCCAAAAAACAATCGACACCCCACCCCAGCCAAAAAGCCTCCAAAAAGACATAGCAACACTCGACAAAATCAATTTAGGAAAAGGTTATTCAAAAATTGTAAGAAACCAATTCAGGGAGGGACCCTACTCCGAGTAGGCTGAACGTGCAATAGGTGATGAATACAACATGAGAGCAATTGTAGATCTAATCAATATAGAATGATTGATCAGCATGACACAACATCGGAGGAAAAATGATCTATGATCATAGAGGAACCACAATGTGTCTACAAGAACAGTCTACATGTCTGTGGCAGATCCTTGATCATTGGTAACTCTCATTCTCGAAGATGAGCAGTGCTGCAGGGCTTGGTTTGTGTAATGGATAATTCATAATAGATTTTGGTGGCTGAGTAAGATTCAGGAAATTTGACTTGGCAGTTGTAAGTGTAAATGTTGAGGGTCTGGAATATTTTACAGTGCGTGCAGACTGACAGTATAATAAGTATTGTCATTACAGTATGCATATATTTCATAGTGTAATCAGCATGATGTATGTGTTGTGTATGTTATATGTGTTGAATTTCTAGGTCCCTCGTGCTATCGTTAATCTGGTGGAGCCGATTCATATCACCCCACTGAGAGCCATGCACCAGGACCCGACTCTGGGCTGCCCCACATGGCTGGTGCGGTGAGTGTGTGTATGTGTGTGTGTCACCATCATCTATCAGTTGTTTATTCAGATTAGATTATTACCTGTTTTGATGTTTACGTGACTATAAAGTGTCTTTAAAGGGGAAAGGAAAGCAAGACACTGTTCTCAGATAGCACAAACACATGTAGCCAACGTCGTCACAGCGTGCACAAATTACACTTCAACAACTTCTCATGCCGCTCGTTTGCAAATTGGGCTACTTGGGTTTCTGCCGTTGAAGCATGTTTTTAATATTCTGCTTTTTTATAGCTTTACAGGTTGGATTATTTAGTCAGTTGCTGACTGTAGTCAGTCGTGTTACCGGTTAAGTAACTCCCCCCAAAGAGTTGGTTATGCCGAATAATCACAGGAGGAAAGTTGCGGAAAGGGAACTTGAGCCTAAATCTGCTCATCACATGGTTAGAATGTGGAGATTTAATAAATCATCACCAGAATGGGGTGCTGGCTTACAACATGGGTTTAAATCACACATTATACTCAAGGATAGCTGAAAGGAGCAGATGATGTTGTGCCGACATCTTCCCACTTAGCAAATGAGATGTGACGTTGTTGAGAAGTTAATTGTTGTGTATGTGCTCTATGAGTTATTATCATTATTATTATTATTATTATTGATAGGTAAAACATATTATACATATAACAGTATATAACATATACACCACATACATTAGACTGTACTTTTGCTAGCGTTCGCTTGCTAGTTTGCGTTCACTTGCTAGCAAGCTTTGGTCGCTAGTAGCTTTCACTCAACAGTTAGCTTTCGCTTATTAGTAAATTTTTGCTCTCTAGTTATCTTTCGCTCGGTAGTTTAATTTCACTCGCTAGTTTTCTTTTGCTCGCCAGTTTGCCTTTGCTTGTAAATTTTCTTTATCTCTCTAGTTTGCTTTTACTTGCTAGTTTGCTCTCACTTTGTATTTAGCTTTCACTCACTAGTTAGCTTTTGCTTGCTAGTTGGCTTTCATTTTTGCATGCTGGTTAGCTTAGGTTAGATAAAATATATTCAAAATATATAACATATACACTGTGAAATATAAACATTTTGTAATTATGTATACTGTTAAATAATAATAATAATAATAATAATATTTTTTCTTGCAGCATCCTCTGTTCCTGCGTCATTGAACCAGAAGAGGGATCGGGAGCTTTGGCGTACCTGGAGAATCTGAACAGAGCTTATCAGGTAAAGCATTGACATCATCTGTGCTACGTTGAATGGGGTCGTGTTCACCCCTTTTTCACCACTTGTTAGTCAGCCTTCGCTCGCTAGGTTAGCCTTCACTGGCTAGTTAGCTTTTGCATACTAGGTTGCCCAGACTCGAAGAGACCATTTAAGTGAGAGCACATAGGTTTGATAAAAGCTGTGTGGGAGGGACAAGATCGACGTCAGCCTTGTGATTGGTGAGGCTCGCTTGACCCAAGATTAGCCCCACCCACTTTACATTGGAATGGGAGAAATTCTGGTAAAGTATGTATACAATGGAAAGTCACTAATTATACAGGCTTTGTACTGCAGGTTGTGCTCCCAAGACCAACATTTACATCATTAGAAAGCATTACAGGCTTACATTTCCTGGTTAAGCAAGTGATTTAGGTGTGTGTGTGTGTGTGTGTGTGTATGTGTGTGTGTGTGTGTGTGTGTGTGTGTGTATGTGTGTATTTGTTTTCAGAGAGTGCTGGAAGATTTGGTGGAGTCAGGCCGTTACGACACACACTCTAACTTCACTGTGGTTATGCAGCCTTTCCTGCGGGATATAAAAGTGCCAATTCTGGTTAGACACACACACACACACACACACACACAAGTCTATACTTTTTATTATTTAAGCAATCAGTGAGTTTTGGTCTTATCTCTCTTTCTGTCCCCCTACCTCTCTCTCTCTCTCTCTCTCTCCTGCAGGATGGGCATCCTGATCGTTCGTTATTCTCTCCTGATTGTTTCCACCTCAGTCAGAAGGCTCACACTCTCATGGCTCGCGCTGTGTGGAACAACATGGTGAGATGCTTTACACACAGAAGATACTTGAAAAAAACTATTTCAGGTTGTGGCCCTGTAAGCAAACTGCAGGGGGTCCAGTAGTCCATTTGTGGCTTTTTTGAGATATGCCAGAATGAGGCGCTCAAAGGACTTCATCAATAGAGATGTTAAGGCGACTGGTCTGTAGTCATTGAGGCCAGTGAACTTTGGCTTTTTGGGGACCGGGATAATTGTGGAGGTCTTAAAGCAGGCAGGAACACTACATAGATCAAGTGATTTGTTGAATAAAAGAGTGTATGTTATGTTCATAAGGTAGGTGTGAATGAAAACCTTTTCACAGGCTCTATTTAAATGCTGATGCATTCATCGGAGGAATGAACATGCAGCAGATATCTAATATTAAACCAACTTTGCCGCGGTAATATTAAGCCATCATTTTAATTAATTAAACTTTCTGATAGATTTTGAGATACTAAGTCATTTATAAACCTTCTCATTATTAAAACTTAATGAATGGTATAATTTTCTCTGGTGGAAACGGGCTTCCGAAAATGTAATACATGCTTTCCGGTCGTACTAATTTGCGCCTGCAATCGCCGTTCTCAAAGTGTCTTTCAGACTTAGTAAATTGCATTGCGAATTTTTGCAAAATGAATCTATTTGCATTGACTCCACCCTCTATTGTGTATTTTTACACACGCAAACCTTGAAGTAAATCAAGGGCTGAGACGCAATCAACTTTTGTACCTCACCTTTCTACATTGAAAGTTTTACATATGAGGAGCTGATCCTGCGAGAATTTTGCGTCAACTTTTGACAACGTTAATTATTCTTATTACACCCGACTTTGCTGATTGGCTGGCATATTTAGGAGGAATTTTCATGAAAAAAATCAAGACAGAAATATCATTGACCCAACAAGCAAAGGTTTTTACGTGCCACTTTCTTTATGCTTTTTATTTTAAGGTTAGGGCCTTGTAAAGTATGAATTCCACAATGAGCTCTTACTTGCTTACCTACTTGCTTACCCACAAAATCCATTTCTGAATCTGATCTCATGCTGTTGCTCATACTGCACCCAAAAAAAGCTCTAGTACAAATTAACTAGAGAAAGGATCATAATCGTCATTATTAAAATATCTTAAAGTCCATAATTAAATGCAGAATCTCTCTCTATCTTCAGCTGGAGGAGCTGGGGAATAAAACCCACACGCAGGACTTCTCTCCAGGTCTCCAGGTTAAATGTCCATCACAGGTAAAACTGCTCTCACCGTCAGCTCTTTGGGTAGCAGGGTTAAACTCATAAGTGTTTCAGTACTTTATTAGTCATCTTGTTTCTTTAACCAGACCTCACCCTTCCTTCGGACCTTTGAGAACAGCAATTACACTTATAAAAGCCTGCTGCCGCCCCCGCCCCCCATTTCAGTATGTATTTTTATTAATTACCTAATTTATTATTATTATTATTATTATTATTATTAAGTACCTCTATCTTCCTCAGAACTGGGGCAGTGATTTCACCTGCATGGACATCAAGCCGTCCAATAAAGTCCCAGCCTCAGGTAAGACAGAATGAGAGATAAAGTGTAGGAGAGAAACAGGGACAGCAAGAGACAGACTTGTGCTCTATTGGCCTGACTGTTCAGTAACAGTACTGCCAAATAATGATAATAATAATAAAATAAATAATATATGAACAAATTACCTGAATAATCGAACAACTAAACTAAAAAAAAAAATCAAGATTGCATGCGCAAATGAATATAACTGAAGGGTAGGTATTAAATCTGCGGAAGCCCGTTTCCGCCAGTTGAAGACAAAATTATATCATTATACGTTTATACCATTATAAGTTTTAATAATGAAAAAGTTCATCCAAATTTTGACTTAGTATCACAAAATAATCAGAAAGTTAGGAATTATTCAAAATTTTAATAATTCTGAATTCTGAATTATTATAATTATTGCAGTAAAGTTAGTTTTATATTTGGGAATTGCCGCACATGCTATCTGATGCCAATAGCAAACCGAGTCTGTGAAAAGGTTTTTATTCACCATTGTAGGCTACCATTATGCGATTGTTACTATGGTTACATCTCGGAGGGCTTTATCTGTTCTTGTCGCTTTTAATTCAAACACTTCCGCGCATAAATCATTCCTCTCTGAGTAATTCAATTCAATTGTGATAGCAAAGTATAAATATAAACGTAGCCTTAACCTCTCATTAATGCTCGTCGTCATGGTTACACATGATAAGGAGCATTAATTTGGAACTATGATTCAAATTTTGAGTGGATCTACATTAGAGGCGTCCTGATATAAGAAAATTATTCACAGCCTAACAGAAACAAGAATATTCTGTGGCTATGATATAAACATTTAATATTCGCTTTGTGTATGTTTAGTTCATCACCTGCGGCCGGCGGATATCAAGGTTGTTGCAGCACTTGGAGACTCTGTAACTGTAAGTTAAAGCCCCGTTCCCTACCGTTTTGTGTAACACGTGTTACATCACACAGTAAAAGCATGAATATCTTTGGACGTCATAATTGACTTTCATCAGCTCCAACGCTGACGTCTGCGTAAGAAAACATTCAGAGAGATTTGTCTGTGTGTGTTTTACAGACCGCACTCGGCGCAAAATCACAGAATTACAGCCAGTTCAGTACAGAATACAAAGGATTGTCATGGAGGTAAAACACAGAGCACAGTTTCTTCTACAGCATGACTGAATCACAGTGAAGAACAACTAGCTGATAAAATGTGTAAAATATGATTCACAAAATGATTAATGTAACAGTAGTGCATGGTGTGTGTGTTTTTGCAGTATTGGGGGTGATCAATCGTTAGAAACTACTACAACACTGCCAAGTGAGTTTATCTAAACATTCACTGACACACACAGATGTTGGTTTTTCTGTCTCTGCGAGGGATTTCCACTGACTTGTGTATTACTGTGTGTCCCCTTTATCCCAACTTTAGTCAATCAGTGATTGATGTCTGAAGTTTGCTTTTTGCACTGGAGCTGTGAGACTAATATTACTAACAAGTAATGGAAGCTTATAGCTACCAGTTTAGCATTGTGGAATCTGCATGACTAAATCATCACACATTCGCCTCAAAAGACATCAGTTGGCTCAGTAACACCTTTTGTACATAAACAGTTTTTAAAAAATAGCAGAATAAGTCCATGTTAAAAAAAGATCCAAATTAAATTGGAAATATGTTATTATCCAAATCACTTCTAACATACAATTCCACCTTCAAACTTTGAGCCGCACCTGCTACCTAAGTCTGATGCCCGTGCACAGTGATACCAAACTATGTGCTGAGGAACAAAATTATTTTGGCTTCAAGATGGCCGTCACTGCTGTTTTGAACTCTGCAACATCCATTTTCATAGATAACAGTGTCCTAAAGTGTCAGAAACTACATAAGCAGGTCTGTTTGAGATACAAAAAAACTCAAAAAAGCGCTTTAAGGTGAGCGTGTGA
>JAOUQW010073281.1:0-13396 GCA_028565825.1 Olivaichthys viedmensis
GCTCTTCTGATGGTGTGCTCACTTTTGGTCTGCGCCTGATCGTGCTTTGGATACGACTGATCCAGTTTCAGCAAAGCATTTTAGAGTGCCATACAGTGGCAATGAAAAAATCCCAGACTCAGACTTGTAAATAAACTTGCCTTGCCTGTCGAATACTTTACTAAGCATTCTAAAAACATTAGCAGGGATTGCTAACTCCACCCTTCAACCTAACCGTAACTATTTGTAATGTTTGAGTTGGCTGCTGCACATTCTTACACATTTGCAGGTATGAGTCTGTGCAAATTCTCATCTGTAGCCACCAATCTGTAGGAATTCTAATGAGCGAGTGATTATGTTAAAAATCATATGAGTCATTGGAAAAGCTACGACCACTAACTCCACCTCTCACCCTAGCCTTAACTATTTGTAACTTTTCATACAAGCTGGTTCTAGTACACTCCCATGAATTTCTGTTCATAAAACCATATCAGTGTATTTGGCTTCTTTGTCCATATCTCCTGATGAACAAAATATGAAGGCCTGTGACGAACTTGTAAAAAAAAAATTAGTGTCCTGATACGTTATGCTCCATGCAAACTCTAAATAAGCACATATAAATTTTTTGGCTAACTTCCGTTCCTGCACACACACACACACACACACACACACACACACACACACACACACACACTGCATCTCTCTGGGATTCTGGATTGTTTTTTCTTTCCTCGGGGGAATGTGCCTCTCTCTGTCTTTTTCCTTCTCCCTGGCCTCAGGCTTATTCTCATGGGTACACAGTCTCATGCAGACGAGCAGCCAGAGCCAATAACACACACCTTCTGTTCAAGGCAGTGCACCCAAGGCAGTGTAGGTAGAGTTGGCTGACTTTCTCAAAACTTTTGAACAAAAGAGGAAAGCTCATTCCAAACAGTCGGTTCAGGAGACTTCTGAAACACGCAGGTCCATGGTGATGCAAAGCTGGTCTCGCACAAAACTCCAGAGAAAGGGATTTCGTTTAATTTCACACTAATGAAGTTGTAAAAATGTCTTCAATTATTGCAATATGACATTTTTTCAATATCTCCCACCTTCATTTCAAATGTATTTTTCTCCCAATTTCAATATATGCAGGTCCCCGTGCAGCAGATCTCTCTCTATAGTCTATAATCCTGGAGGACAGATACCAGCACATGTCTCCTGTCTTGCATATGAAGGCTATTTGCTTTAAATACTTCAATATAATGCCTAATAACGGTAAATTGGTTAGTCATAACCAACATTGTAACACCTCCCCATCACACACCCCATCCGGACATTTGAGCATACCATCCAGCTTATTATTCAGTTATTCATCTACAGTGAAACTAACAGAAAAGGTGGGTAGTTATAAGAGGGAGATATAAAAGTCCTGACCGGCCGTATCCTGAGACCTTAATGGGTTAACAATTTGTTTACACATCTACCATAGTAGGAGTGAATAGAGGAGTGGTGGATGTGCGAAAGCAGAGTGTTTAAGAGTTCCATGAGAACTAATAGTGTGGGAGGTTTTACAGAGAGACTTGTATCTTCTGCCACAGGCTCTAAAGAGAACTTAATACCTCCGAGATGGCTCTGATACGGGGGTGCTGATGGCCTGTGTGTGTGTGTGTGTGGGTGTTAGCACTCTCCTGATCGATTCTTTTTTCTTTTTTTTTACACACATTTTTCTTTTATATGTAGTGTTATACTCTTTCTATATATAAAATATATGTATTTATATAACCCATATTTTCAACACTTTTCTCATTTCTTTCCTGTCTCCCTTTACATCAATGCTTCTGTATTAGATCCAGTTGTATAATATATACTTTCTACCGTTTTGTTGACTTGCTCTCTTACCCACACACCTGGACACAACAGAGGCAATCCTAAGCCTCAGCAAGCCCATCATCACTAATAAGGCACTTCACTAAGCTGAGCTTCTCTGTTCGGTTCCTTGAGTATTTGCAGTCTGGCAGGACCCTCGGCATCAGTCTGAAGATCTAGTTAAAGCAGAGAGTTAAAGCAGTCCTCCTGAGTTTTCTCATGTATTCTGATGCCACTTCAAATAATATCATATAATATAACACCATATCAAAAATAATATAATATAATACCATAATAAAACAGCATGAAAGGAACAAAGGGTTCATGTCACTGATTTGGTGATAAAGCTTGTAACATCAAGAACTGTTGCAAGACATACAAAAGGGTTCCTAGAGGGTTCTTTGGATGGTTAACAGTTCTAGTTTTCAAAAGGGAACCTACTTGGAACCTTTTGTGAATGAATGGGAAACCCTTTGTTGTAGGAAGGATCAGAGAAATAAACGACACCGGGACCTATGATTATAACACAAGTGGGCACAATCATGAAGTTGGTGTTTAGAGGATAAGGGGTGGAGTTAGATTTAATTCAATATCAAGAGGTACGGTTAGGCAGGGCTCAAATTGAGGTGGGATGCAAGATGTCGGCCCCTGGTAAAAACACTGATAAAAATCCATCTACTTTGGATTCATGTCATTCATAATTCATATTTTAATTTTATTTATATATCTGATTTTCACACGAGGTCGACGTGGACGTATCGGCAGATCTTCATCTCAAACCAGCAAGTTACGATTGATTTAATGCACACGTGCGCTGGCTGAGGAGGTGGTTAAGTAGAAATGCCCACTGTGGAGTGTTTAACGATGCAGCACACCAAAGATTCAACCATTAGAAAAGGCAAAGTAGACACTACAACAAGACACATGGACTTCAACCAACAAACAAATATGATAATAAGCATTATCCACTGGAAAATGCTCTGAATGAATTTGAGTTTATAATATTGTCGTCTTAATAATACTATGTCAGATTAATTAGGCTATTACGTTATTAGGATGGTTAGCTAATTAGTTACCACTACTATAGGGGTTCATATGGGGTTTTTCCTGTGCACCTAGCACACAACGCATTGTTTCAACCTACCATGAAAACCATGATTTTTTTTCTTTTACAACCACTGTGGTTATGTGATAATAGCTCCTCTCATTCCCTTTAAGAACCAAGTGTGAATACGCCTGAATTCAAGTACAAAATGTAAAAATAAAAATGTGGAGGAATATAAATGATGTACCAGTATTTAGACTATTATTCTTCTGTTGGAAAGTGTGAATCTGTTTGTGTCTGCTGACGACACTCAAAAAGATCCATCTCTGATCCATCTCAATCTCAATGCAGCGGAACACCCCTGAAGGTAGTAGACCCTTTTCCAATCGACATGGCATAAAACAAACAAAAAGTCAGCACAATTTCTGTTCCAAAGCACAGCCGATTTTGCCCTGAGCTACGGACTGGACCATCTCACATCCCAATGGTCCTATAGTAGGGTCCTAAACTCCGAGTCCATTACCAAAAACAGTTTTTATTCCATTACCAACCAGCACAAATTATTATCATCATTTACTTATACTTATAATTTAAGAACACATTATTTAAACCTGAGACAAATCAGTTTTTTAGCTGTTTGACAAATTCTTATACAGCATTAAAATATATATGCATATTATCTTTGCACACCATTTGCTTAATTTTTTTTTCAAGCTGTTGTGACACCACATTTTTCATTTAAATTGCAGCACATGAATGCTTCAAATACACAGTTTTAATTGTTGTCATCTCGTAATGACTAACACCTGGTATTGACTCAATTAGTACTCATCTACATGTATGTGGTATGTGATACTATACTGGGACTGAATACAAAAGATGTGTTAAGAGTCTAAATGAGTATGTCGATTTCTAGAATTGTGCATAATATAAAAAAAGACAGCACTGCGGCAGAAAGCCTAACAATGACAAATGGGCTGCTACTTTACCACTGAACACAATTTAAACCCAAACCCATCTGAATGGAACATTTATAAACAGACATGAATATAGTTTCTATAAAACGCCATGGCCAAAGACACCAACTGTTCTCTTAGGAAGTTTGAGGCAGTTTCTGAGTCACTGTATGAATCCCAGAAGTGTGAAAGAACATTTCTCATTAGAATGCATCCTAATTCCCATGTCATTCAGAAAACATAAAAGAACATGACACTTGGGACAGATACTGTGTCACAAAGAACAGTCACTTGTAGTCTATTGTATAGCTAATAACTTTATATAATGTCACTCTACATAAATCAACACACAGATATAAGCCTTACAGAAAGCACAAGCCTGCTAAACAAATATCACCTCTGGCTAAACGCAGGCTAATTTTACATTTCATTTATTGCACAATCATTTGAATGTGCAAGTTTGGTACACATTTGTACAATGTGTAACATGTTACCTTTGTACATAGGCATACCTTACGCTGGGGACGTGTCCCCACCACTTTTTGAAAGTGAAGACTGTAAAACAAAAGAGCTTTTATATAACAGCTTGAGGTTGAAACTGATCTAAACGCTGAAAAATATCAGCTTAGCCCTATTCATTTATAGCATTTAGCAGACGGACTTATCCAGAGCGACGGGTCATGATACAGTGCCCCTGGAGCACAGAAGGTTAAGGGCCTTGCTCAAGGGCCCAACAGTGGCAACTTGAACCCATGATCTTTTGATCAGTAGCCCATAGCCCTAACAACTGAGCCTACAGTATTCACTGTGTTTCTCAGGGTGGCGTCGTTAATAAAATGTCTTCTCTATGATTTTTAGTGTTACTATATTTAAAGTCAATTAATTAGTGATTGTACATTGGTTATTCAATGTGCTTGATCATAAATACTCTGTTTTGACTTTCTGATCATTTATATGTAAAGCACTTTGAGATTTTGACCTCAAAATGAAAAGTGCTCAAATTTTTTATTATAATTATAAAACTCACATCTGCATGGCAGACAAAAGACACGGCAGCCAGTCTCTGGATTTCTTTCTCTCTCTCTCTCTCTCTCTCTCTCTCTCTCTCTCTCTCTCGCTCTCTCTCTCTTTATTCTGCATACAGACAGTAATATTTCAGCACTGTATTAGATGTTTTCAGCAGCCGCAAGTCCTCTTCCTGCAAACTACGACAAGCGCGAGGGGCAAATTTGTGTGGAACTGCAGCTGCACATTACAGAACTATAAATACAAACATCCACAAAAACAACGTATGAAACAATAACCATCAAAAATACATAAACTAGAATTTCAGTGGATTTCACAATAAATTCCAAGAGGCTATTTTTAACTCTGTTACAGAGTCTTCATAGGTCCACAAGGTGTCCCAATTTTCATTTTGGGGTTCAAAAGGGTGCTCATAAGTGTCCTCTACGCACCATTTGATAAAGCCTGCACCTATGCAGACTCTTTTCCAAAACCCATGGAATAGGTTCTGTGTTCTAGTGCTTGGGACATTTCCTAAGGGCACTAACCACGTTAATTTGAGCATTTGGGATGGAGAATCTGTTTCTCCAGAGTGATGTCTTCAATTTTCCTAAAATTTATTAGAAACCAGCCTTCTCTAAAGTAGCTCAGTAAAAAAATGACTACAGCCAAATTAATTGCTGGTGAAATGAATTAAACATAGTCAAACATATTGGTTTGAGTCTGAATATAATGGTGCAGAAAAAATTTATGATCATGAGAGAGCACGGGGACATGAACGATATCTCTTCGCATTTACATCTAGAGGTTAAGGTGCGAGTCAGACAGTTATTTCAGTCGGAGATGAAAAACTGAGTGGGCGCCATTGCAAGGGATACGTCACGACGCTGGCATAAGGAGAGATCCATTTGCCTTTCTCTGCATACATTATACCTGACCCCTCACTTCTCAAAGTGTCGAACGCGCTCTGTTTAATTCATTTTGCAGGAGATTGCTGCTAATATTCTATAGGTACCTGGCTACAGATGCGGAGCCTCCATGATTGGGTTTGACCCTTTTTACATGACATTTAACCACTTTGCATTTCATATCGTCCTCCAGCTCAGATATGAGAGTGAAAAGTGCTAAAAACTGTAAGAAAGTTGTAAGAACAGCTACAAGCACTAACCCCGCCCCCAGATCTGACCTTAAAGAAATACTTCAGGATTGTTCAACCAAATCTGTCCACCACATCTGTAACGTATGTCAATGGCAAAGTCAAAGTCAATGTTCTTTATTTGTCATTTGCACAGCTCACACAAGGTTAACTGGCATTAAAATTCTTGGGGTTGCTCTGCTAACATATAATAAACATATAATCTTATGAATACACAAGAACATAGAAATATAAGGGATGAGAAAAAAAAAGTAAATAAAATTAAAGTAAATACATATATATATATATACATACATACATACATACATACTGTATATAATAAGAAAAATATACAGGTCTAAAAGGACAAAGTATGCAATATATATATATATACTGTATATAGTACAGAAGTGTACACAAGTGACAGGTAGCAGCTTTAAAAGAAATATAGCAGTTTTGAAATTTACATGTACAGTAATGTGCGATTACCACAGACAATAATTTCACATGTTTTCCTGTACTGAGAAAAAAACAGGAAACCAGTTTTCTCTAAACTCTTTTAGATTAAAAGAGCAGTTCATGACCTTAATATAATAAGGTGAGAAACTGGGTGAGCAACGAATGGCAGATAGAACCTTATAATACTAAGGTCACAAGTTGTTGAATTCAGTCAGTAAACATTTATACAGAACACATATTTTTCTAAAGCTTATTCATGAAGTCTTTGGTCAAGGCTTCAGTATTTGTAAATGAAGCTCTACATCTGTATAATCCATCCTTTCAGACATGGGACTACTTTTTCTGAAGGACAAATTTGTGGTTATGTGTTACAGCAAAGTCAGTGTCGCTAAAAGGTAAACACATTTTCTCAGTTTCCGTCTGGTAGTCTGGAAATTGGATAAAACTACATAAGAAGCTTTGGTAAGAATGTCTCTCATGTCTGTCTCATCCTAACACCTCTATTGTTAGAGTGTAACGGTTGTAGTTTTGAATTTGCCTTACATAGTTGAATATTTTAAAAGTTTATAGACGGAACACAGCAACTGCCCTTAGACGTCCAGTATAAGTGAGTTCCAGGTTTTCTGTTCTTGTCTGTGGTAATGACACAAGCACTACAGATGCAATATAATATAAGACAATGCGATCTTAATGAAAAAGTAATTATGCCATGCTAACCTACTGAGTATTGAGATAATAAGCATACGGTGGCAGGGATGCCTGGGAAGTGCTCGGTGGGTGCAGTTGTGCAGAAAAAAAGAGAGGAAAGACGGAGAATTGGAATGGTATGCGCGAATTAGACAGGTTCCATGCTACTCTGAATTTTTATTTCACACCGTGCTGTACGAGCACAGGAGTGAAACTAACATCCCCGGCTGACGGCTTCACCATGAGGGGTTTTTCTTGATGTTTAATTCATTTTTTATGTGTGGCTCCGTCTCTTCTTCAAGATTATCCTCACTAATCTGGAGCTTAATTCTCCCGTTCTGTTCAGCATGTAGCAGTAATGTTGACCGAAGCCATGTTGCAATTCCACTGTACTGATTAAGTGATATTTGACTTACCCAATTTTTTGTGATATAAACCATATTTATGGAAATAGACACACAAATTTGATTTACATGCTTTTTTTGTGTGCCTGGTGACATGTGTGTGTGTGTGTGTGTGTGTGTGAGTGTGTGTGTGTGTGTGTGTGTGTCTGCAGGAGGGAAAGTCATTTACACACCGGTCATTTGTAATACTTTTACTTCACCCTGTTACTTTCGGGCCAAAATGACCTGAACATAAGTTTGTTATTCTAAATTAGATGAATGTTTTTCATGTTCATTCTAGGATTTTAGTATTGTTTTAGTTTTAGTAACAATGTATTAAAATGGGCCATGTTGACACAAAAAGAACATTAACGAATTAACCGATTATCCGAACAACTCCGGAGCATGACTCGGAGGAAGGGATAAATGAAAATCCCAGCCTGAAAATTTGAGGAAGAGCAAGAGACGTGGCAGCACTAGTGAAAAGCCTTCCCTGCAAATGATCCGCAAGCCACCAAATTAATTATTACATACTCCAAAACTCCGGGACTAACCTGTGTGCAGAGACGGAGTGGCCTGAAGCAGTTTTCACAAGCCAAATTTGAGGGAAGTCTAATGAACAAGAGTAATTTCGAGAGCTAACAAAGTTGCAAGAAGCTGAGCTCTAACCCATCACCTGAACTTTAACAATTTGCAATTCTTAATATGACTTGAAGCGAATTCTTAACTGCAATCATGAGACAGTGTTGATTTCCGTCTCTTCAACATGGACCCTGACATCAGGCATGCAAACTGGTTGTAAAAAGGAAGTGGGAGTGCACAGAGCATCGCTAGGAAATAATGGATATTAGGTTGCATCAATGTGGTCTCACATTTGTAATTTCATAACAGTTCGCAAAACCCAATTTGTATGAAAAGATACAATAAAGTTAGGGTTATGAGCAGGGTTATTATTCATGCTTTATCTTACAAAATTGTATTTGTATGAAAACTAATGAAAACCAAGCACATCATCCTCATTCATTCAAATTTGTACAAATTTCTCTTGAGGTTGGTTGTATTTGTGTGTCAAAAATGTCACGCTGTAGGATGTCAGAACTGTAAAAGTTCTGACATGAATATAGTTTCTATAAAACACCTCTTTTTAAGCAAACCGAAGATGTCTTTTATTGCAAGCATGACTGGACAGACAATTAACCAATTTCAATTTAACTAATTAATTGAGACATTTATCGTACTAATCTAAAATAGATCACTAATTCTTATTGAGTTCCCGAAGTTCAACAAGTTTTTAGTATTGTATTCTGTGAAACAGTACATCATGGACATGTTCGCATAAAACCAAATTATAAGCATTTAGCAATGTGTATGCTTTTCTTTTCTCAAGCATACACACACTTGGGGTGTCAATTAGATGTGTGTGGCTTGGACACCATGTTGGGTTGTTTATTCACTAATAGGGTGCCAATACATATGGGTCTGTGAGAGTTATCAGATTAGTCCGCAATAATTTTCCTTAAATTTAATTGAAAACACAATAAAGTCAAAGGAAAAGACACTCTTAAGAAAAAAATGTTCTATCCAGCAGCCTTAAGGGTTCTCCAGTTTGTCCCTCTAGGAGAACCCTTAAAGGTTGTATGTAGATCCCTACAACAGAGTGTTTTCCTATCAGATGGCTTTGATGGCCAGATGACCCTTGAGGAACCCTTTATTTATAAGAGTGCATTTTGTGTAAAAAAAAATCTCCTTGAATTCAAAACAACAGCTAAGATTTCCTCTTGGCAAGTGTTACTATGGGTTACAGGTCTTGTGAGCATTTGCCTTGCTTATAAACATGATAAAGTTTTTTTTTTTCTTCTTGCACTGATGTACTTTAGTGGAAAGGCTTTGGGAATAATTTTAGCGAGCATTCATATATAAAGCATATTGATTTTTACTGGATGTGTTTTATTTTACTAGCCTGAGTCCCATGGTGAGGCCAAGTAATCATACGAAATATTATGCTTATGGCTTTATCTAATACAGTGCAGGGCAAACTCAATAGTTCAATAGGTTTTAGAACAGCGGGGAATTGCTGAATATGGCTCGACAAAGATTTATTTTCGATTTACTATTCAACATATGAATGCTCACAATTGTATTGCTTTCATAAACAAATATCAATGCATCCTTCGGATAGTAAAGTGTGTGAATCCTGAAGGAATCAGGGCGTATTCCTTCCAGGCTTGTCTCTCTCACACACATGCATATACACATATACACATAGACACAAAAACACACCCTTCCATGTTTTAGAAGACAAACATGAGGTCGATTTGGGTCTCAGCTTCTTCTTTTTTTTGTTATGTAAAACAGGAGCCTGAGGCAAATGAGCTTCATAATTTCCTTCTGGAAAAAGTGTATGAGGAAAAAACACGATATCACACAAACTGTATATGATTTTTGATAAACGAGAGCAACTTTGGATTGGATGTTGGATTTTATACAAAGAAAGTCGTAAAAAAACAAAAAACAACTATGATCTCTACCCTGCCCCCACACTAACCTTAACCTTTGATAACTTTAGAATCAGAATCACATATATTTGCCATTTACATAAACATATATTAGGAATTTGTCTCAGTGTTTGGTCAAAAGGCACCACATATAACACAATTACATCCATTAAAAAAGAAAATGCATGTGTATGGTGTCACACACACACCGGCCGGCTCACTTCCACGTTCACGATCACCGAGATTCTGATCACTCGCACCTGGCCCCCTATCTCACTCATCTTGGATCACACACACCTGGTCACAATCATACTTCCCCTATATCTACCCCCCGTCCACAAACATTCAGTGCTCAGTATTGTTCATATGCATATCTACTTACAAAGCGTTTCTCTGACGGATTACCTGTGCTTGATCCCGGACCGGATTCACCGACCTACGCACCTGCCTGCCTCCGATACCCTGCTTGCAAATAGCCTTACCTAACGCCTGCCCCCCGACACTAAGTTTGCCTAACTCTTTGGTTCTGTCTGCATCGTGCCTCCTCGACAGGAGCCCGCACTTGTGTCCTCCCTGCCAAAAGCGTGACATATGGTAGTTAAAGTGTGCATACATGTGTATATATACTGTATAAAATATATGTACACAGGATATAATAATATAATATAAATTATACAATATATAAAAGAGCCTTTTTCAAGAGCCAAAAAATTACATTATGGTGTTCTAGCCAATCTGATTAGTAAGATATATTAGTGTACAAGTTAACTGATGCAAATACCTACAAATATGCAGTTGTGTTTTGGAGAGGTATTCTAACAAATGAGAGCAATTTTATTGGATTTTTTTCGAATAAAGTCCTAACCTTTAATGTTTGTAATGTTTCATACAAATCATGTCACACAAAGGCATGTTTTTCTCTCCTTGGCTGGGGGAACACTGTGCGCAACCTGTGCTGCCGCTCCTCACCAGCTCCTGTGTTTTTTCCCCTTTACCAGCGTTTCTTTGCTGACCTTGGACTTATTGCTTCATATCTCTCCAGATATAGTCTCAAATAAAACCTATTGGATCTACTGGATAATGTCTAAATTTCTTTTCGTCTCTGAATTACTTTACTGGATTACTCACCTTTATCTCTTTCTTTCTTTTTTTGCACTGCTGTTGCTGTTTCAGCATGCTCTTCTCAGTTTTTCTGCTAAAAACGCTCAGTTTGGTGCACTCTGAAAGATAACTTTTCCCATTTCCAGTTGTGCGCCCTCTCCCTGTGAGCCCTGCGCTATAGCGGTCTATGATCTGGTGGTTAAGCCTCTACTTTTCCATTAGCTGTGATTTGTCAGTGTTTGCTATGCATTCACTGGTTGGCGATGGGCTTGCTTTGATATCTTTTTATAGCCTTCCCCTGCTTTGTAGGCATCAATTAGCTTCATTTTCAGATCCTCAGTCAGCTGCGTAGAGCCCATAGTTGTTGAGTGCTAGCACAAGGTTTGAAGAGTCAGATAATTTATTAGGCTCTGGAATTGTCATCTGCTGACCATTCCTAATGACAATTCTTGACCTGCCTAACAAGTCCTAACGAGTCAATTAGTAAACTTTTGCACAATGTACTATTTTTTAAGTTCATCAAATATAAAGTAATGCAAATGTGCATTAACATTTGCAGAAAATGTTATTTTAAAAATAGTTTGCTGCAGAGGTTGTGTTTAATTCTTTTCAGGTGTGTTAATGCGTATTGTTCTGTTGCAGACAGGTATATTTTTGTGTATATTACACCACGTGTATTTGTGTATTTGTATGTAGTCTGTATTACATTTGCATATTTGTGTATATAGTGTAAATTTACTGTTTACTTCATATCATGTTGCGATATGTGTTCACTTTACTGTTGTTTTACGTCTCTTGTGTAACTTGTGATATGTCTGCACAGCTCTTCACTACAAGTTTTATACACTGTATATGTATACACTCTGTTTTTGACAAATAAAACTTGAAACTTGGAAAAAAATGGATTGCATTTTTATTCTGACAAATTTGCAATGCTAGACTGTGTTGGGATATGAGGATAATGCCTCGTTGTGAAGTCAGATCTCTGATCTTTCCCGCATTTGCCTTTGTTTACTAAGTGAATTGCAAATGGGGCTTGCTTTGGTAGCTAGATAGCTTGTCTGCCTTATGCATAGATCATTTTATCACTCGCTTCAAGATAAAATCACTACTTAAGTGGTGAAAATGGTCGCAAATTTCCAGTAAGAGATTTTCAGCAACTTTTATTTTATCATAATGTGTTTTATTGGTCACGTTATTCATTAAAATTTTTCCATTCTGTGTGTTTGCTTCGTTTATGTATTAAGAAGTGGAAAACTTAATTTTTCTTTTTTGCTTTCTCCTCTGGCATGCTATTTAAATTTTTTATTGGATAATTTAGGGTAAATAACTTGCAAAATTGGAAATAGTTCATTTAATGATAATGTAAAATAGCTGAATAGTGCTTCTTCAAGTAGCACATGTTCCTGATTTAACGTTCAGCTGTTTCTGGAACAACGTTACTTTTAACCAATCATTGCTACCTGTCATCAATGTGTGCCTCTCACTCCTCTCACTCCTGAGCTGCTTAAAATTCTCCTCAGATCGCACTGGTCAGAAGGCTTTTGTGTAGTATTGCATTTCAGTTCTAAGCATTGTAGCCTCTCTTGTAAGCGTTATCAGCTCTCTTCATATTTTTTTGCTTGGCACTGACAGGAAGCTTTTCTAGAGATTTCTGAGAGGGTTTAGCCCTGTCACAATATAATACCTTCATCAGGAAGACATAGCAGAGGTCACAAGAAATTCATACTTTACTTTTTATAGTCAGATACTGTAGACATGTAATAATAATAATAATGATAGTTATGAATGTGTTATAACCATGTTGTAAACCAAATTAGTATCACACAACAGTACTAGATTGATGGGGGAAAAATAAAGGGCTGAATCTGTATGCACTGATATATACACTCTTAGAAAAAAATCTAGAACCCTTAAGTGTTCTTTAGTTGTCCCTCTAGGGGAACCCTTAAAAGTTCAAAGGAATCAGTGTTTTCAGTAAAATAAACTCCATTTAGTTTCAGATCCATCTATAAAATGATTGTAATATGATTCTAGTGTTTATGCATTTTAGGATTCAAATCATTTGTAGAAAGCTGTAAAACAACATGTGTCCAGAATGATGACTCCAAAATGACTATGAAAGTTTAATATTTAATATCCAGAATGCCTCTTTTTTGGAAAGCGATAATCATATCTTGAAGTGGAGACTAAAATAATATACTGGAATTACCTATGTATAGTCACTTTATCATAACATTATCATTTTACTTTTTAAATGACTTTTAAATACCTTTTTTCCAAAAATGCATTAAATACCAAAC
>JAOUQW010073437.1:5000-13382 GCA_028565825.1 Olivaichthys viedmensis
GTGTCACGCCCTAGGATATGCTGCTAGCCTGTGCAAGTGCTTAAAGCTGCTAACTAGGGTTATGTATGGAAGGCTGTTAATGGTAAACCTATTGTACTCTGAGTCCATTGATGCACCAAGTAAAACTCTGACCCGCTTTTATACAGTGAAGTTGTAGCCCCGACCCTCAAGAACAATGACCAATTAAAAGACTCTTAACTGCATTTTCAAGGGAAGAGGGGACTCTGGTCAACATGCATACCGCATAAGGAGGGTGAGAGGGGAGTAATAAACCATGCTGTGACCAGGCCCATGCTGTGACCAGCACGATTACCTATCCGTAATAATACACAGTTTAATGAAAGTTTTTATTTACCCATTGCACCATTCCTCCCCTTTGAATCTACACATCATTCTACATTATTTTGAACATCACCTTTAATGTTAGGGAGTGGTTATATAACAGGTTGTTTGGGGAGTCATTAATAATACAGGATAGTGTTACTAAAATAGGTCCCTAATTATGTTCTAGAATGAAAGTCAGACTGAAAGGCTTTAATTTCTACTGGAAGAATAATGTCTAGCCATTCAAATCTTTAGTAGGATATAACAACATGATTGATTACAAAAAGCACACAATCCTCAAGCAGTCAAGACCTGCTTTTAACAACTGTGGTTCAAGGTTTTTTGTTTTTTCCTTTCCTAGAATTATTGGACTTATTTATATTTAGAGTATTATTTTATGTGTTAGTAACCTATGATAGATAAAGCACAGTGTTTGCTTAGTTGTTACATATGTCCATAAATAGATTGTAATTCCAAATGGTGTTCATCAGAGTGGAAGGGTAGTGATCATAATACAGAACACATTATGAGTGCACATACATCATATACTTTCAGTACAGTCCACAACAAATGTTTGTTACAAGAGGACATCTTCCAGATGATTCAGTTGGAATGATGGTGACAATTCTTCTTTTCTTCTGGTTGGAATGACTCTTTACGAGCCTTTGCCCAGCAGGCATAGGGTTGCCAAGGCAGAGGTTAACCAGCACGTCACCTGCAATCCTCAATCCTTAAAGAAATATTGTGATTGTTGATGTTCCAATGGATTCAAAAATTTTAAATTTGTTGAACCATTGGAGTGTAACAGTTGGGGCCCATGCATGAAGCTTCTTAGACAACATAAATACATACAACAACACTACAAACAACATTAGCAGACTTACATAAAACACAGACATAGTCAACAGAACTTACTAATATTACAGTTAGTAGAGCATGCAGAAACAAGATAGTTAGGTCAGATAAGAGCAGACATGAGGAATAACAAGGAGGATCTGATAATGGCCTTAAAGTTTAGCTGAAAGCTGCCATACCTTTTGTTCCCTTTTTTTGTTTTGTTATAAATGCTTCCTTTAACTATCATAATTATTTTTTTCATCATTAGGTTCCCTTCAGTGTCTTCTAGACTTTCATAAAGGTCAGCTGTTGGCAGATGATTCGATTAACCTCCCCTTATGTTCCTGGGATAAGTTTCTGGGATAGAAACTTTTCATTCATTCACTTATCTTCAGTAACTTCAGTTAGCACTTGGTGAACAGCAGGAGTCCACCCTGAATGGGACTCCAGTCTTTCCTAGGGCATCACACACACACATACACACACACACACACCTAGGGGCAATTTAGAGTCACCAATCGCCCTTCCAGCATGTTTTTGGGAGGTGGCACAAATAACACACTTTCTGAACTATTAACTACAACCCTACTTACTGTTTCACTCTGACATGAACCTCCTCACACAGTCACTATCTTCATATTCTGAAACTCTCTGGTCCAATACCTACTAACTTGCATTAGCTTTCCTTAATTTAAAGCCAAACTTAACACATGCATATTTGCACATTCCTATCATACTCAGTCTCTCATCCTCATGTAGCAGTTCACATACACATACAAACATACTACAACTAACCTTGAATTGGCCTGGTTCCGACTTTACTTTAAAATGGTATTTTGATCTGTTTATGCATATGGTACTGTGACCTATGGTTTGAAGTACATGCAATAAATAACATATTACTATTTAATACTTGAAAGTTGTTGCATACCAGATGTTTAAGCCTTAAAGGATAAGAATTCGGGTCACTTGTTTTTGACACAGAATTTCTTTATTTCTGCTGTGGCTGTATAGCCAATACCATATTTGATACAATAAATGTTAGGTTTTTATACCACCAAAATGACCAGTTGCAGCATTTAGCCCTATAAGCCATTATAATTAATACTTTCTACATGCCAGCATTTTTGTATGTTGTTCTAGATTTGTATAGTTGTATTTTTATTTTCAAGTTCTTGTGCATAATTATTTTAACTAATTGTAAAGACAGGAACTACTTGTTAGTTATTTTTTTCCTACTGTTGAAGCTGAATCTGCCATGGACTTCTTTGACATGGGTGTAGAAATTCTACTAATGTTAGTATTAGACCACACATCCAGAATTTACATGTAGTACAATATCCCTGTTCTCTACTTCCCAAATAGGGCTGGAGTTGTACCACATATTCACAAGTAAAATTTTAAGAGCAGCTTAATGACAACTCCCTTCACTTATGGAGCCATCTTGAAAGACTTCCCCAGTCCCCCCCCCAATGTTCAATGTTCAATGTTCAATGTTCATCAAGTCCAGGGCAGTGCTCAGTGAGTTCAGAGAGAGGGGGTGGCCTTTTCGCTAGGCGGTGTCTCTGGCATAGAGGAGGCCACGTGCATGAGCTGCTCAGTGATGATGAAGATCTTTGGTGATAACAGGCATTAAACTTGTTGTAGGCAGGAAACAGTCTTGGTGGACATGTTGCATGTTGTAAAGGAGCTTTTTCAAGGCTTTCATGCTCTGTTTAGCTCAGTCAAAGGCAGAGAGGCAATCTGGTGGTCTGGGGGTCTAGATGATTAACGGCGATTGATGTCTATAGGGCGGTTTTCAGAGCAAGAAAGGAGTCATCCATCACAGTTGTCCCATGAATGGGGGAATGTCCTAGACGGCTACCCTTAAAAGCCCTTAGTTATGAGGTCCTTTCAGAAAAATGAGATTATTTCAGTAAAATAAATGATTAAGTGAAGACCAGTAACAGAAAAGGCCTAGGAAGATTTAATTTTAAGAGAGGTTAAATACACCCAGGAATAGGCGCTTAAATCTGAATATAATATGCTAATTTTTCAGTGCATACAGATCACCACAGGAGTACAACACAATAAAGTTTGCTAGGGACGCATTGATTAAGGACCACAAAATAAAGTATGAGGTATCTGTGTTATCATTATTACATGACAGATAATGAGTGAGTCACAATACCCTTGTGAGCATAATGCTGGTTATTACAAACATAAGCAAAACAAGACTGAACCCCAGTAAACAGGCTTGAGGGAAAAATCTAATTTTAGAACTTGTAACTATCTGTTAGACTCACTAGGATAGGGTACTCATTTGTTATCTGTGGGACACTCAGCCTCTTGGTTTACATTTATGGCAGGGGGCCGTGGACCTTAGTCCTAAAGTTTGGGTTTGGAATTTGACCTCCTGCTCTAAAGGAAGCCTCTTTTCCAATATCTAATAGTAAGCAATGGACTAAATAAAACAGGCTAGCTGCAGGGCTTTTAAAATCAAATTCAGTGATGCTTAATACATGAATAATAATACCATGTCGACACCAGAACAAACCCAAATTAAGTTATGGCATGTCTTAGAACATGTGACACTGCTTAACAGCCTTTTAAAAATGATCTAGCCTACTCTTTATAGCTACTCTTCTTAACTTAGTGTCAGTGGATTAACTTTTATATAAAAAGGATACAGATAGACATGCTTTGTTGCTCGAGACATGTGTGTAGCTCGTATTACTATTTCTATTATCTTTAAATGTATGGAGCGATATGCAGGTGATCTGGCTTGAAGAATCTACTGACTACTTCAAGATCAGATAGTAGTTTTAACCTCAAACATAAGATTACTGGCTGCAGTTAACATTTACAGCATTGTTTGGCATATATGTTGTACAAAGCCAGCCTTATATGACAGCTTTAACTACATTAGTCTAGATGTACACCATATGCAGACAACTGGGTAACAAATAAAACCATATTAGTCTAAATGTACAGTGGCGTACATACAAAACTATGTAACAGCTATAACTTCACATGTCTAAATGTACATATACAACTCTGCTGTAACCACAGTACAGCATTCCCAAACATCACAATTTAAGCTATTTGTTGTCTTACAGATCAAATGGAATTTGAACACCTCTGTCATCTGAGCAATGAGCACATCAGCGGGTGAGGGGAGCTTGGGGGAAGTTTCAGCCATTTGCCTTAACACCCCTTTGCGACTTTAGCTTCATTCTAAGTTCCTGGTTTTTTTTGTTTTTTTTTACTGTGAAATGGAAATACTGGAAATACTCTCTTTCCAGCTTACACAATGTGTGTTACTAATGATTTGTATAACAGATGAGGTTATTGTTATGTGAAGAGAGATTCCAGAAATAATGAAATCTGCATACGCAAAAGGACAGAGTCCAGGTTGTCTGTACACTGTGGGCACCCACTGCTTACAGATTCCAGGTTATGTACTACACACAGTTACCCATACGCAGTGTATGTTGCATTTGTCTGTAAACCCAGACTTTCAACGGCGTTGGCCGACTCGTCCACAACCCAGTCTGATAGAAATTACCCAAATAGGATCTAATTGAAATTTATAGAGCTTATAAAGAGTAGCAATTCACGTGCTGTTCTAGACTCAGATGCTGTTATGCGAGATCAATTTGAAGAGCATGTGTGGGATTATTTGCTTAGCTGGGAGCTTAATCATTTGATCCGACTTGACCCTGACTCCTCTTTTCCCTACACTAGGTGGAAGAGGGGGAATATGTGCCTGCACTCAAGACCAGAGCCTATGTGTAGAGGGCCCGCAACCAGAAGGCAATTAAATTGGCTTAATCTCTCAATCCAGCGATCTGACAAAGCTTATTGAGAAATGTCCCTTGGTACAAATAACTATGGGGGGGGTAAAAGTTTCTTGCTTACCTGATACCAGCTCAATGGTTACAACAATCTCAGAATTTCCTCCAACAACATTTTCAGTTTTAGGGTACTAAACGGTTGCAGGAATCTAATTGGTTGAAGCTTAGGGCCGCCAATAGTTTAGAGATTCCTTACCTAGGCTATTTAGAGTTAGGTGTTTTGGTTTTGGGAAAACCATGCATGGGGGTTTTAGTGGTAAAGGACTTTTCCAGTTCCCTAGCCATGAATCAGAAGGTTCCTGGTATTCTTGGGATGAACATAATAAAGTGGGTGCTATGAGGAGCTTTTCCTCCAACACAGGTCTGCACTACTTAGCTGTACATCAGTTTAAATGGCTATTGAGGCCTGAAAGGAGGCCTTGTTTGAGTGCCATAAGCTTTGGGATACGCCACCAACTGGGTGCCTGGTTAAAGTTCAGGTTAACGGGCAGGCTGCCATTTGAATTCCTGCTGGGTTCTTAAAGATGGTGTCACACCAGCGCAGGTCATTATCCACCAAAGGTCACACTCACCAGAGTTTTAGAGAAATGCCTCTAAAACACAGTCAAAATGGACAGGCTGTGGGTGCTAGCCAGGGGAACCGCAGTACTACTGGGTTGTTGGGGGATTTATTGACAATAAAGTAAATGGACTCGGTATGCAGAAGCCCAGTGTGCATAATCAGAGGTATAGTCGTGGTATAGACCTTTCTTTCTCCTAGGGGGCCACCATCTATGTCATGAATGCTTAAGGGGCTTTTCATGGGGACTAGGGGAATTTGTAATTGTCTTGCTGTTTTCTCATCCGGGAAGACAGACGAGGAACAGCTGGTAACATTTAACATGACTCACATGACTGGAAAACAATCAACACAGATCACGTAGCACTTGTCACCCTGGCAACCACACACGCTGTCGCGCGCACTGCAACGCGAGGTGGCATGCGCGTGACAGCTAGATGCTTTGTATCGCTGCCCCTTCAACTGTTTCTATGTTTTGTAAGTCGCTCTGGATAAGAGCGTCTGCTAAATGCCTAAATATAAAAAGATTTAAATGCACTGAAAGTGCATATATAGAATACGAAACAAGCTTTACTATAGCTTCAGCAGTGACAGCAACTCCAAATATTGGATTTATAAATCAGTGTAGGTAAACTAACTGGTAAATAATGATTGCGCCTAGAGTCACTTGTACAGAATTATAGATATATATGTTACCTGCATGCTGTGTTTCTGTTTAAGCATTATATATTTAAAAATGGGCAAACCAATAATTTAACTAACAATATTTTTTAGAAACTAGCTATATGGTTATCTGCTGTTTGCTTTTAGTGTAAGAAAATTGGGAAATCCTAGACACACTAGAAGGGAATTACTATAAGGGCACATGGGTCCTGTAAAGGTGATGAGTATAAACAAAGTCACATCCTATGACGAAGTGATGTCTGATTGATCCATTTTTAGTATTATCATATTTCTTTCTGCTCTTGCCAGAAAGAAATATGAAATATGAGAAAGTTGCTGTAAGAAAATACCAAGTCTCATTACAGTGCCAACCTTGCACATATTATATAAAAGTCTCTAGAATAGAATAGAATAAAATAAATGTTTATTGTAAAACTTCACAGCTAAATTAAATGATTTTAGATAAAATCAACTGGTTAATAAATCTTCCCCTTGGTGGTGAAAAATCACCTCTCTGGACTCAAATATCAAACAAGAGGATTTCTGGATTCGTGGATTTCTGATATATTGTAGAACAAAAACACAGATATCTGTCACATCAATGGCAAGAGATCTCAGCACAGAGCCACCCTGATTCACCCTCCATATACAATGTCCCAGACTTGAGGTACCCCCCCCAAGCAGAAGTGGGACACAACCTTGATACTTGGGAGTAAGCTTATAATAAGTCTGCATGTATGAAAAGACATGGTCATTTGAAATGCATTTATTATTATATATCAACTGGGAATGTTAACTGTGTAAGTTGAATCACAGCAAGATAGCAGTGTGATACTCAGATTTTGGTTCAAATTTGTCATGATTTGCTCTGTCATTAGTCACAAGAACTCTTACCCCTAGACTGTTTACTTACAGTAAACATACGGTCACTAACCTGTTTCACTTGTACAAACTTCAAACAAACATCTCACCCACACGGGTAACAGCCTTGATCTTTAGGTATTTTTCTTCAACCGAAAAACTACCATGTAATAATTTTCTGAAACAGTGGTAGGGTTTGAAGCATAAAGCGCACCAATATTGCATCAGTATATTTGCAGGTATTCAAGCAGGGACCTAACATAACAGATATAAACTTTTAATATGGTTATCCAGCTAACCTTACATCTGTTTCCATCTGCTAGCTAAGTGTACCAGAGACATTATCAGGGGAGAAGACAGTTCACTGGTTGAAATATGAATGAGACTGCGTGTACTGCTCAACATGGCGGTTGTAGTAAGTTCCACCCTTCAAAAAAGAGCCGGGAAAAAAGGCCTATCATATTCTTACACTGACACAAGCACAGATTTAGGAAACTGCTGTCTTTGCAACAGTCCTGAATAGTTTTGGAATAATTTCACTAAAGTCCTCATACCAGAGACATTATTATACAGTTTTTGCCCCATACCAAAAGCCACAGCCAAACTTCATGACTGTCAACTATATATTATGAAGATAATACAAAGGATATATAGTTTATTGTGGATCACCTACATGTACGTATTTGTACAAACAGAGCAGGCTGCACATAAGCTCCCTATTCCATAACATAAAGTCCTTAAAAGGTAGCGCTCTGGCTAATACACGAACTAATACATCTTTAGTTTCATCTAAGACATCTAACTGTTTTGAAAATAAACCGTAAACCTGGGCCAGATGTACGTGAGAAGGCGCATATGAGAAGAGACCATCTCGCATGGCTGCTAGTGAATGTTTTAATATATAGATTTAATGAATCTATTGTATGTAAAAATACCCAACCCTTAGGCAAATAAAAAAAACCCTGTACCGACAGGTTAAAAGTAGCCCAATTCTGCTGGAAAAACGAATACCTGGCAACTGCTCTCAACAAGATGCCTGCCGCAAATATACACCTGGTTTTGGAAGGGGAAGAAAATTATGCGCATGCGCAAAACTGTTTGCCGCTAACTGCCTATGCAATCAGCCACACTTTCAATATTTCAACCCTTATTACAAACTTCCAAACACCCTTTTTACAAGCGCTTTTTGTGAGATCCTTCCACAAATGTATATGTATGAGGGAGAGTGTCACGGTTAGTCCCGACCTGTCGAACACTACCACCACTCACCACCAGAGGTCACCCTCTCCCGAGTACTGACAC
>JAOUQW010073445.1:0-27268 GCA_028565825.1 Olivaichthys viedmensis
GGCAGGCATGCAGGCAGGTAGATAGATGTTTAGAGTATACTCACCACTAAGGAATTGCAAAAAGTAGCCCTTTTTTTACTCTGCAACAAACCACAAACTTAGTGAGAAATAGCTGTACTCCCCTGTAATTAACGTCAACACACAACTGAATACCATCAATGGTTGAAAGTCCAATGGTGCCTACTAGAACTAGGGTAGTAAGACAAAAATATATATAATCAACGAAAAAAAATGATGATATTAAAGAGAACTGACACCAGTTGATATGTTAACATAAATAGCAAATGCCACGTATATAACAATCACAATGGATGTTTAGCAAACACTCCTCAATAAGAATGCCTTGCTGTGCCAAAAAAGGTTAGAAAAGTTCCGTTCCACCTACGCGCATAAACAAAAATAAAACAACAGATAGCAAATGAGTGCTGGCCCATATTTCCTACTTTCATCTGGCTCACACACTGCTATGGAATAATGATAATTAACTCATCCAGACAAAGCCACAAATCAGACCCGGTAAGACCATATTTCAGGCATGATATGGAGCAGAACTTACATCTGGGCCACCTTTAGACTAAAATTGAATAGATAAGGTTGGTTACAGTCAGGCCATTTTTGGCCCAGCTTCCAAATACTGGTAAATCTAATGTGGCTGCTTACAGTTGGGCCACTTTTGGCAGATGATACACTTGCCATTGCTATCACTGACGCCTATGTGTCATATTTGCTTGGCATTGTCTGGGTCAAAACAGACGTAGATCCTAATCAAGGCAAAACAGCAACCATCTCGACTGGGATGATTATTCCAATAGAGGGGCTTGCCCTTAAATAATACCTGTTAATTAAAAATGACATTGTTTTGTGCGGAACTTATGCTGCAACAAAAATCTTAAAAACTATTGGTACAAAGCCCTTACCCTTGTCCACCTGGGAAACCAGAGAGAGAGAAAAAATACCAGAGTGCAGGTGCCAGAAAGAAGCAAAGGAAAGCCATGTTTAAATAGAAACTAAAGTTATTAGATATAATTAGGAAGTTTGATCTAATTTGATATGATTATGGAGGCCACAATGCATTCAAAACCAGGAAAGGCAAGTTCACTTAGGTATGCTGTATAACCGACCAGTTGTCGTTATTTTACCAAGACTGTAGGTTTTCAAGAATTGGAAAAACTTTCCATGATACAGAAAAAACATAGACACACTTTGAGTAGAATAACAGATGTAAGAAATATGGTGGATGAGTATATTTGATCAAATAAAACACACAGACATGTATTGGACCACTTTCCATAAATGGCATGTTGTTTCCTAACAATCATTTATAGTTCATCTCCAGTATGAACAGACTGGAATGACTATAACTCATCCAAGACAATCCAGGTAGCAATTGATTCCGGGCTAAATATGGTTGAATTTGGGCACATGAGGGTTGGTTATGGCAATGGCAAGTGTATCATGGGCCAAAATGTTGCCTAAATGTAAGAAGCTTCATTTAAAATTTCACATCCTTTGGAATCTGGACCAAAAATGGCCCGGTTGTAACCAACCATCTCTAATGCTTGTGCAGCATTTCAATTCTGGCCCAAAGCTGAACCATCTGTAAGTCCATATCATGCCTGAAATATGGTCTCACCAGGGCTGAGTTGTGGCTCTGTTCTGGCAGCCAGATTCGGATGAGTTTATCATAGAATGAATGTGGGCCAGATGAAAGTGGGAAGCGTGCGCCAGCACTGGGCCATCGCTCATGTACTGGGTTGTTTTCCATAGCCCTTTTACCAACAAATATAACACTTATGGCGCCTTGGGCCTTAATCCAGGCCCATTTGTCCAGACTTAAAGAGTTGTTGAATAAAATGGCAATCGCTACGCAAAGCCACAATAAATCTGCTTTGTTTCACAATGGACAACAATAAACCAGCTCATTTAGCCAAGCTGGGAATGACTTCCATACCATGGAGACTACACTGACGCTTCTTTCTGACAATCCCCCAAACCACACTAATTTCTAGAGCTCTATCTCTTATGCTGCCCTCATACTGTCTCTTGCTTAAGTGTACTTGCCATGTGATTTACATCAACAGATGATATGAGAACCATGTGGGACCCAAATGCTGGAGTTCACTCTGGAGACCACCTCATAAAGAAAGTCCCACCAGCTGACAAATAAGTGAAGAATCATGCTTATCTGAATTGCACTAATTGTTCATTTTGAAAAGATCTCTTGCCCCTGACAAACAAGATCCAGAGTCAAATCCAGAAGCAAAGTTGCCAAGCAAATGTCTAGCGATGTTAACACAGCCAAGTGCTTCTGGACAGCAGGAAGCTATCACATGGCTGCAGTTGTGTGATCCACACATTTTCTCTGGCTTTCTACTCACAGCTGACCTATTTCCTACATGCCTATGATGCTTAGTAGGAAACGGTGTTTCGTGTTATGAGCTGTGAAGTGTGAGGTGACCTAGTTCAATCACAGTTCGTTTAATATGTTTAGTGTACTTCAATTCACGGGAGGTACGACAATATATTCTTGACATTCAGAACATTCAAAGCACAGATTATCCAGGCACAGCATGAGCGTCATTAGCCAAAGGCAATTCAGTACAAATGGAGTGATAAATAAATCCTCCTCTGAACATCATATGCCTCTGGAGGAAAGTTGCTGGTCTGTGCCAAAGGAATTTGTGCTGTCAGCTGGAGAAGATCGCTAGGTCTCTGCTGAGCCAATCTAATCGCTCAGAGGCCTCTGGAATGAATCCACGGGGCGAAGTATGCTAAAGAAAGTGTGAAATCTAACCCTAACTATGCATTTGGGAATTGTGAAATCTATTAAATTTAGCTTCACACATTCGTGTTTAACCCAGTCAGTGATGGTGGGTAGTCTGTATATCTGGTTAAGTGGCACTGACATAAGGTTAGGTAACCATTTGTGCTTTTCTGTTGCAAAGAAAAGCACCAATAACCTAGATTCTGTCTAGCATGCCAACGCAACTGGTCCTGTGGTATAATCTTGAAGATGTTTTAGCAGTCATCTGAGGAGCTTTAATCAGTTCTGATAAAGCTTCGGTTCTTCCTCAATTCATCAAAAATTCATCAGAACTGCTGAAGCTCCTCGAGTAATTAGTGAATCATCAAGATTATACCACAAGTCCAGTCCACCACCTTGAAATGCTACCAGTTTTTGTAACATTTGTAATGCCCTAGATGACTAAAATCCTTCATAGACATACATTCTTAGACCCTTAAGGGTTCTTTGATTGGTCCTCTGGAGGAACCTATGTAAGATTCTATGTAGAACCATATATCAGAGGGAACCCTACAACAGAGGGTTTTCTTTTGGAGAGGTTCTAAGTAGAACCCTTTCAGGAAGCTATGAACCCTTAACAGTCCAAAAAACCATTGAGGGGTTCTTTGTTTCTATGACTATAGTCTATATATTGTCTATCACTTACATTGAAATAACTGCATATTTCTTTAGCCAATTAGACTGGTGTCTTAATTGCATTACTTCATGATTCATGACCCTCTGACTGTTGTTATTTTTACTGAAATTATCCATGCATTTCCACACTGTTTCTCTGACCCTCCACCCCCTAGTGCATGAACTATTCAGCCCCATATGTGCACCATATTTCCTTGAATCACAGCAGCTCATCCCCAAAGCCGTTCTCCTCCACTTCCATTTTATGGCCTTATTTGCTTTTGTAGGAAGCTTCGACTGGCCATTCCAGCGAGAGGGACCACAGTCGAGAGGCACGTCCATTCTGTTTGTGTGGCAGTCTACACTCCTCACCACCCGCCTACCGTAGTCTTCCTACTCATTTTTAGTTCCGATGTGTGTGTGTGTGTGTGTGTGTGTGTGTGTGTGTGTGTGTGTGTGGTCCTCACAAAGTGTTTTGGCTCAATCATATGTTATAGTCAGTTCTGAGCTGACAGGAGTTAATGTGTGCAGCCACAACTATGGAGACCTTGCTTGTCTTTTTCTAAACAAGAGGGTAATGGACCATTAAGGTATGGTGGGGCCATATGGAAGCTATGCCCTCCTATGAAGCTTGATACATGACAGTACTTGACAGAGCATGTGGTATGATTCGGGCGGAGGTCTGAAAAAATTCACAAGCCATTGGTTAACTTGGTATTTATGTTCTTGATGCATCAGGTTACCATGAACAAAAATACATTAACCTAATGTCAAATTGCTAATAATAAGTTTGGGTGGAGTGCTCTTTTATATAACTCCATGATGATGGTCATCATTAGCATCAGCTCTGCAGTAAACTGATTTGTGCTAGGTATAAACTCCTGGTTAGGGGTGAGCAATGATTGGGTCATGTCATGCGCTTTGCAATGAGTAAATCTTTCCTATAAACACAAAATGGAGCAACCCACCCAGCGAAGGCCATCTGAGGTGGCTAAGGTCATAGTTTCCAGCCTGGCCGTAAGCTCTCCAGAGCCAATCCAGAGACACCTCCTCCTTAAAATGACTCCTTTTCTTTGTCTGCAAAACAAATAGCCTCAGAACTCAAGTTGTTTGGGACAATTTTCTTGACAATAGTAAGGCCTAGTATCAGACTGAATTACACTCTACACTGGATTTAGTGTGAAGGAACTGGTCAATATGTAAAAGGCTTGAATGTTACAGGTCTGGAGTAAATTCTATACTGTGGCATCAGACACAGTGCTTAAGTATACTATTGTTGAATGCCCAGATGTAGTTTTCTTAAAAAAACAACAAGTTGAGCTGCAGTGCTTTGCCTCTGGACTAGCCTTTCCAGAGTCTTTATTTTTAACCTTGACATGACTGTGTACCTAAACTAAAACTCAAACAAAAATTATGACTAGACAGTACAGTCCCCAACCACCAAGGGTGGTTTATAGAATAAATAAAATCCACCACGGGATATGAAGGATTTGTTAAAGAAATAAAAATGTATGTGTAATTAAATATTTTGGGTGAAGTTGCAATTGATAATTAATAATTAAAACAAATATGAGTGTAAACAATGAAATGCAGCACAAACTTTATGCATTTTTTTTATTCATGACACAATGTGAAATAAGAAATACGACTTGTTCTTTTTTTATTATTCTTTTTTTTTTGGTGTGTAATGACAGTTGGCAAACTATCTTTATGGTGCATTACTTCCACCGACTGTGCTAGAGTATCTAAATAAACAAACAAATAAATAGATAATAAGGACACTGACTTGTGATTCTTGTATCTGTTTGTTGCTCTTAAAACTATAGTTTGGTGAAAAATAAAATTTACACAATTTCCCTCTTATTCCAAACAGGAATGGGAATATGCAGAATATGTGGAGCATTAGGGGCCACTAGGGGGCCTCCACCGGAAAAATAATCATGACAGTGGAAATATTGAAACTGATATCTGGCTATGTCTGTCTCACTGACATGTCCCTGTGCAGGATTTTTACACAATATGTACAACCTGTACAACAAGATACAGTAACAAACAAGACATGACATGTAGGATGAGTTTGCGATGATGTTATGAAGTCCTTGTTTATGAGATTGATGCTGTTTGAGATGAAGAACTTGCGTGCCCAGTTTGTTTTACAGAGAGGAGTTTTGAACTTTCGGCTAGAGGGTAGCAGTTGGTACTGGTTGTTTAGTGGGTGGGTGAGGTCTTGTATGATTTGTTTGGCCTTGCAGATAGTCCTGATTTTATAGAGGGATGCTCTGCTTTGGCATGTCTTGCTGCAGATCTTACATGCAATATTGACTGTTTTGTTTATTTTGTTGGTGTTGGATGTAGAGACTGAACCATACCAGCTAAGGAAACAGAATGTTAGGATGCTCTCGATGAAAGTTTTGTAGAAGAGGTGCAGTATTTTACTGTCCACATTGAATTTTCTGAGTTTTCTGAGGAGGTAGAGTCTTTGTTGTCCTTTTTTGTGTATTAAGTGTGCATTTGAATTCCAGTCCAGTTTTGAATTGATGATGGTGCCCAAGTATTTGTATTCCTGTACTGTTTCTATTTCAACTGTGTTGATATTGACCGGGCTTAGCTCATTAGCCTTTGATCGAAAGTCAATGATCATCTCCTTTGTTTTATTGGTGTTAAGTTGCAGTGAGTGGTTGTCGCTTCATTTTGTGAACCTGTTTATTTCCTTCCTGAAGTTGTCTTCATTGTTTCCAGAGTCCAACTATGGCTGTGTCGTCTGCAAATGTGATAGTGTGACAGGCCTGTGACTGACTTGTACAATCATTAGTGTTCAGTGGGAACAGGACCCGAGATATGACGCTGCCATGTGGTACTCCTGTGTTGTTGGGTATTAGTGGGGAGAAGACGGAGTTGACTCGAACCGCTTGTCTGCGGTCATTCAGGAAACTGTCTATTCAATGTATGATGGTGCTGTTAACCCCAATATCCAACAGTTTTTGTAGCAGGAGATGTGGCTTGATGGTGTTAAATGCAGAGGAAAAATCAATTAACAGAATCCGGGCATATGAGTGTGGTTTGTCCAAGTGCAGATAGATTGTATGGCGAAGGAATATTAAGGCATCCTCCATGCTGCGCCCTGCTTTGTATGCAAATTGCAGTGGGTCCATCAGGTGTTTTGTGTTTCTGAGGATGTATGACAGGACAATCTTCTCCAAGCTTTTTATTGCTAGTGAGGGCGGCTGGGCGGTAGTCGTTGGGGGCCTTTGGCCTTGGAATTTTGGGTATGGGAGATATGATTGATGTTTTCCAGATTGCTGGAATTTGGTGCAGGTCTATGGACAGCTGGAATAGTACCCTGTATATTATTGGTGCCTGCACTCCCTCAGCACTCTGCCTCCTAAACCATCAAACCCGGCTGCCTTCCTGGTGTTGATCTGCTTGAACACCAACACAACGTCCTTTTCAGTTATTGTTATTGGGTCACCTTGCGGTAGCGATTGAAGTAGTAGATGGCGGGCTGCCAAATGGTCCTCTGTGTCGAAGCGTGCATAGAACTGATTCAGCTTACTTGCAAAAGCTGAGTCGTCTTCGCACTTTATTTTCCTGTTCCGTGATTCGTTTTCTTTGTCCAGCATTATATTCACTATATTCACCCCCTGCCATGCACTTCGAGTATTGTTGTTTCGGAATTTACTCTCGATTTTAAGTTTGTAATCGTCCTTGCATTTTCTGGTTACCCTTTTTATGTCTTTTTGGATTAATCTGACTCGCCCCATGTCCCCCTTAGCAAATGACCCTTTTCTTCTGGTTAAGAATATGCTTCATATCTTGGGTTACCCATGGTTTATTGTTGGGATATATTTTGATCTGTTTGTGGGGATGTCTTTATTTATACTGAATTGGATGTAGTCTGTGACTACTTCATTAAGTTAATTTAGGTTTTCACTTGATTCCAGGAAGCACTCCCAGTCTGTATAGTCAAGTCCACCCTTAAGGTTGTCAGTGGTTTTATCATTCCATATTTTAATGGTTTTGACAATAAGTTTTTCAGTTTTGAGTATTTGTTTGTACTTTGGGACTAAATTAATGGCATTGATATCAGAGCCCCCTAGTGGCGGCTTAGATGTGGATTTAAATGCGTGTGGGATATTCCCATAACAGTGGTCCAGTATCTTATTCTTTCTTGTTGGACAGTCCACATATTGTTGGAAATTGGGCAATGCATTTCCCAGTGTTCAGCGATTGAAGTCACCTAGTATAAACTTTGGCGCATCTGGTGATGGAAGTTTATCAATATGGTTATGAATAATATCAGCCGCTGTGCCATAGTTTGCCTTGGGGTGAATATAAACCACTGTAATGAAGATTTGACTGAACTCTCTAGGAAGGTAGAATGGTCTTAATGACAAGGTCAGTAGTTCTATGTCATCTACACACACTGAGTCTCAGATGATAGGGCTGTTGCACCAGCCCTCATTAATGTAAACGCACACGCCCTTCCCACTCTCTTCCCTGTAGCTTGCTGGTTTCTATCCATTCTCACTGGACATCCAAAGCCTTGCAGGTATAGTGAGTTGTTGTCTATTGAGCCAGGTCTCCGTAAAGCAAAGCAAGCAGCTGCCCCTGTATTCATACAAATATTTCACATGACTGGAGTTCGGTGAACTGTTTTGGCAATGAGAGTGTGTTCACTAGTAGGATTGTCGGGAGGGGTGGTCAGGTTTTTCTCACGCAGATTCGCCGGGGCACTCCTCCTTTCTTACCCCATTTGTGTCTTTTCTATCTGGAACACTCCTTGGGAAGATCGGACGGAAATCCTACTTGGTTAGCGAACATACGCAGTTGAAGTAGAGCATGCCCATCATATAGTGTTGGATCCTCATGGGTTTGAGCCACTGCTGGCTCAGGTATAAACAAACTCCAGATGTGTTGCAGTATCAGAAGGACACATAAGACTGTCCCCAGCCGTAGTTGTCCTTCCTGTGATCCAAGCATTGTTATCTCTTTCGCAGATTAAAAACTCAAAACAGATAGTTGCACTGAACTTAAACAGATGTATAACAAACAATAAACAAATGTCAAGTAGCCCATCTGTCATGAGTCGCCCAGCTTTTTATAGCGCAAGTTATTCCAATGTCCGGCACAATGTCTGGCACAATGTTTAAAGTAGTTTAATTTAAAACAGCTAGGTAGGACATTTTGGATGGGGTAAAGTCTTTACTTTTTAAATTGGCAAGCCAGCCTGTGCACAGAGTCTTCTCGGCTAACGGGAACCCATGACTTGATTGCACTGCTACTACAGCGGCTACAGCCTACAGCTGCACTAACAGGCATAATTTGAGTCAAGATAAATAAAAAACTAAAAAATGATCAAAAAAGTATATATAGTATATATTTATTTTTTTAAACTCGCTATATGGTTATACCAGTCACTTTGTGGTTTTGCATTGTAATTGACACAAACAATTGTTTAAAATGCATATCTACTATATTGTCTTTATTATTTTTTCACTAAATAATTAAATATATAACTGCAAATATATGTATGTAAGCACTGGTTCCTATATTTTCTTTCCCTTTAAAACAAGCACTTGCGTTTAAACCTGAATAAAATATGCCAACATCAGTATTTCTGTTTTATCAGAATTTGGGAGAAGGTGTAACGTGTGTAGCACGGGAGAAGAGGCAGGACGCAAGTGCGGACGTTTGGTGTGTTTATTAACATTAGGGTTAATCCATAAATCATTGTCATAATCCATAGCAGGGGTCAAAACACAGGCAGACAGGCGTAACATAGGAAATTCCATAATCGTAGAATTATGGAACTCACCGGGAACTGCGGCGCGCACTATAAGCGGGAGTCCGCGTTGGGGATACCGTGACAGAAGGAAGTTTCTATTCATTTAAGCTTTTATGTCTTTTGCACATTCTTCAATTTTGTGTAGCTGTGCTGCTGAATCTGGCTGAACTGATAGGTATAATTGAGTATTATCAGCATAGAAGTGAAGTGAAGCCAACATTATGTTTGCAAATGAGCTTTATGTCCATAGGGCCGGATATAAAGGGAAAATAATAGGTGACCTAAAACAGAACCTTGTGGGACACCATATTGCACTTGCACCCCCCCCCACACACACACAAATAACCTCTAAAATGAGTGCAGTCATTACAAAACTGTATTGTTAAGGACTTACAAAAGTCAAAGGGTTTCAAAACAATACATTTATTGTCAACAGTAAAGATCAATATAAAAAAGCTCAATCAGTTCTTATAAATATTAACGTATAAATACAATTAACAAAACCACCATAAATAACAAGCAGACAGCATATTAAAAAGCAATTAAATCAAATAACACTTCCTAGATAGCAAAATAACGTTGAATCAACGTTGAATCACTGTTGCCCAATCAATGCACAGTCGTTGAATCAACGTCGAAAAGCCATTGAAAGTGGACATTTATTCGACCCCATTTCAACCATTATCTGAACGTTGAATTATAGTCGAATTTCAGTTGATTTGTCATTAAACCAACAGAGCTTTATGTTAATAAACCAATTTGGGAATATACATTTATTTTTTATTGATTATTTTGGTTATTGCAACTAAAATCAATTCATTTGTTTGTTCCAAATAAAAATATGCTTCAAGACTAAAAGCAATTGTTTATGAAATAAGTTTTGATATGGAGCCCACCCACTTAAGAGAATACAAATTTGGGAATAATATTGCATATCGTCGCTGTCCGATAAAAAACATGAAATCTTTTTCAAGAACACGAAAAAACACTCTCTCATAGAGAGTATCATACAAAATACGTCCGAAATAACTGAATTTAGACACATTTCAGCTCAGAAATAAAAAAATGATCTTTATGATGTCTTCAGTGTATAATTTTATATTTAAAATGGATTTACGTGGATTGTAGACAGAAAAAACGGACAAACGCGGTTTTCTTATGATGAATTCCAACGAGTCACGAGTCACGGTTAACTTATGAGTCTGTTATTTATATTCTTGAAATCCAGTCGGTGTGAATACGTTTTGGCATTAGCAGAGAGTAGTATTGCTATTTTTGATCTAAAAAAGCATATTTAATTTATATTGAGATTTTAAATTGAGACTTCTAATATCTAATATGCATAAACGCGCGAGTTGACTCTTCCACAGGTGGGTTTCGGTGTAACTGTGAATCATATACCCATGAGTAAAGGAAAACAGTAAATTTTTCCAGCATGACTAACTTAGTCTAGGTTAAAGGTGTGCATCGAACTGGGATAAAACATAAAAGTCGCGGAAGCAGGCGTTTTTCACTTTCATGCGGGAGGGCAGATATTAAGTTCGTGGGACAAAGAGACAGTACATTTCCAATAACATTCACTAAAACGCTATTAAAAGTCTTAACTACAATGGACACAAATCGGGTACCTCGGGTTTGCGCATTAAGCTAATTTTACATCAGAACCTTCTCATTTTACGCGCTGCTTGCGTGTGTCAAGCACACGGGGGCATGGAGCATTAATTTTTGTTTTTATTTACGGGTTTAGTATAATGTGCTAGGTGTTATTCTCGCAACACTGTGCATTAGGGTGTTTTTATTTAATAGTAACTGACTGCTTTTATACTTTTTATCCCTGTGCAAACTGTGATGTGACAATAAATCTAAATTCACTGGTCCTGCGCACCCTTTCTTCAGTGTCAGCTGTGCTAAATGCGGTTAGGGCATTAACCATGACCACGCATGCTTACCTGGTATATTAAGGTCTATTTCTCCATATGAACAAAGTAACATGAGATTAAATACAGACATGATTTCGTAGAGCCGCACATTTTCCTTTACATTGAGAGAGGTGTTACACCTCGAGCCACCACCCCTTTTTTATGAGGAAATCTAACAGGCCACACACACACAAACACACACACTCTCCAACACCTCTTCTCTCCCCAGTTGTTATCCTTCTTTTGAGCAGAAAATGGAGACTGCTGATATCTGTGCCTCAAAGCGTCAAGGTCACGTAGAATACCCTTAGCCATTATCTTAATCATGTCTCTAAGCTGAGGTTCACAATCCTTCATTACCCACATAAAATTCAGGTGAAAATACATCTATGACCCATTAAAAAAGATTTAAATCCTGCTAACTGTAGATGCATCTGACTGCAGGTGTAAATGCATGTTGTTTAAATCTTCTCGGGATCAAATCCAGATATAAGATGCAGGAAACAACCAAAACAACGGAGTCTAACATACATAAGTATTCATACCCACACACAATCACACAGTCACTTAAATCTCTCTCTCGCTCTCTGTCTCTTTCTCTCTCTCTCTCTCTCTTTCACTCTGGCTCTGTCTCTCTGTCTTTCTGTCTGTCTCACTTTCCCGCCCGTTCTCTCTCTGTAGATGGTTAGATCGTAGTGAAGACGACGGTCAGATTGTGCGGGAGCTGGTGTCCACTGCATACGGCCAACGCTTGTTCAGTGAGTTCACACACACACACACACACACATACACACACACACACACACACATGCATGGACTGAACCCTTACCATCTAACTCATAAATTAAATTCTGTGTGTTAAAGATGTGAGTTATCACATTGCTATAAAGACAGGCAGCATTAGCGGTGCAAGCTCGGACTCCAAGGTGTTCGTTAAACTCTACGGCGAGAAAGGTGACACCAATAAGATCTTGCTTGTCGCCTCCAATAATAGCCACAGTAACTATTTTGAGACGGGCCAGACCGACATCTTCACCGTGGAGACCATCGACCTTGGCAAGGTGAATTTTCACACACACATTTCTGCTGGCTCTTACACCTTAGATCATCTCGATGTAAGCATAAGACAAAAATATTGTCCTTTTTTGGGGAATGAGAGTCAATTTATATTAACTTTTATTAACGTTTATGAATGATTCTCTTTATGATTTACATTATAAATTATTTTCTAAACTTTGACATGGTATAAAAAATATATACTATATTAGTTAAACTATATTTACTTTATTTAATCTTATTCATTTGGCAGACAATTTTGTTCAAAGCAATTTATGTGGATATAATCCATACAAGCAGTTGAGGGTTAGAGGCCTTGCTCAAGGGCCCAACAGTGGTTCTCTGGCGGTCCTGGGATTTTAACTTGGAATCAATCATTCAGCTCAAAACTTAACTACTTAGCCATCACTGCCTTCTTCTAGAAGGAGTCAACTTTAAATAAAAGGAGTCAACTTTAAAAAATATCAGCCAACTTTAAATAAAAGAAGTGAACTTTAAATAAAAGGAGTCAACTTTAAATAAAATAAGTCAACTATAAATTAACAGAGTCAACTTTAAATAAAAGGAGGCAGCTTTAAATAAAATAAAATTCTTCTTTTATTTAAAGTTGGCTTCTTTTTTATTTAACTTCTTTTATTTAAAGTTGACTGTTAAAGTTGACTGTTTTTATTTAAATTTTACTGCTATTATTTAAAGTTGACTGGTATTATTTAAGGTTGACTGTTTTTTTTTTCTTGAGGGCCACCGTAGTAAATATTAGCTAATAACTAATTCATGCTGGGTGGCTGTGTCTCCTGCTATAAGATAAATGAAAGTTACCTGTGGAGAGGAATTTGTTATGCTGAAATGCAGTCATTACAATGGAAAAATGTAAAATGCAATGAACAGATAACATTATTTTTCAATATTCACATGAAAAATGTACCAATTATTTTTTTCCCCCATTGCATGATCTCTTTACTGACAAACAATATGTGTGAGGTTTCAATCACAAACAATATGTGTGAGGTTTCAATCACAAGTCTTCTACAAAATTTGTGGTTTGTCTGAGGTAATCTCTTGGGCTGCACTCAATGAGGCACAAGTTTTGGGGTGATTGTGAGCAACATTTGATGATGTTCCCTCTGACTCTGTTAGAGCCTCTTGCAACAGATCTGCTAGCCAACTTTACAGAACATTTCTCCAGAATGCCAAAAAAATGGGCAGATTGTTTCGATCAAACATTACCAAGATGGATAACTTAAGTGGGCTGAATGGACCACTGCATGTCAGGAATTAGGGATCGATTGGGAGTGTCTGTAAAGCCTCATAACACTGACCATGCCCCAAATTCAGTAGAGGATAAAATTCATTCCATTTCTATGGTCAAAATACCACTGCCAGATTCACAATGAACCTTTTGGTTCTGGTGCATTAGTGTGCCCAAAGTTGTAATTTAAGATGTTCATAATTGATATTTAGAATTATTCATAACCTGGTGGGTTTGAGAAAGGAAAATAATATTTAGGAGAAAATGAAGAACAGTACAGTGCTCTTCGTTTCCTCGACTGAAGTTTGACAATTGTGATTTTTGTGATTGAAGCTTTTCCAGACACATGGAAAGCACACATAGAGTACACAGACACACACAAAAACATATGATGCGTTTTGCTTTCTTGTTTCATTTATTGCTGTTTACTTCCATTGTTGTTACATTAGACACTGTTTAAAAAATTGTTGAAAGCATTTAATTGAACAAAAGTTATATTTATTTTCAATATATTATATTCCAGAAAGAATTTCACAAGAAATGTGTTAAAGTTTTTGCACTCTTGTTGTGTCTATGTGAATAAAGAAAGTATTTTTTGTCCTTGGCCCTCTCTGGGTGGGTCCTGTAGATAAACCGGCTCTTGATTGGCCACACAAATGAGGGCCTACAAGCAGGTTGGTTCCTCGACAGCGTGTTGATCTGGGTGCCAGGGCATGGCCTTCAGTATATGTTCCCCAGCCACCGCTGGCTTTGCAAAGATGAGGCCGACGGCAAAGTGGAGGTTGAGATCTACCCAAGCGAAACATTTGAAATTGAAAAATGTACGAGAACACACACACACACACACACACACACACACACACACACAGGGACCACCACTGACCGGCATACACACTACCACACTACCGCTGTGCTGAGAATGGTCCACTATCCAAATAATATCTGGTCAGCGGTGGTCCTATATGGTGGTCTCTTTCCATTAATAAAAAGGGTAGAGGGAGGCTGACAAATTGTGCATAGCAACAGATGGGCTCCAGTTAGTGATTAAACTGTTCACCTATATTATATAAAATTGGCCAAGATAAACTGGCCAATAAATGTAGACATAAGGTAGTATATAATAAAGTGGCCACTGAGTAGTAGATGACATGAGCTCCTGTACAGGACTCCTGGATTGGAACTGGGATATTTTGTAATACGCAAATAAGAGTGCTTAACTTGTTAATTGAGCTGTGTGTTGTGATTGCAGTAATTAACTATGAGGTGACGGTTGTTACGGGGGAGGTGTTTGCGGCTGGCACAGATGCCAAGGTGTTCCTGCAAATCTATGGCGAGGACGGCAAGACTGAAGTCATTCAGCTCAAGAGCCGCTCTAACAACTTTGAGAGGGGTACCACCGAGATCTTTAAGGTGTGTGTGAGCATGTGTAGTGCAAACTCAAGACGCAGAATAGGGTCTAAACATTTGAATCTACTGTTTTTATTTCATGAGTTCTAAAAAAAATTATTCAAAATTTTACTCAGCTGAATATGTTGAATATCCTATTCAGACAATTTATTTTTGAAAATGAGCAAATTCAGTTAAACCTTGTAATGTGTTTCTTGCTACTCATGCTTGAATTTTTTGCCCTTTCCAGACTGGGAATGACTTTACATAAGTGTGTCAGTAATAAAGTAATTCAGTTACGCCATTATAAAGTCCTAATGCTTAGCAAAGTGCGTTCACTATCTAGAATGTAATCAACCCAGACACCGCAGAAATTAATAAAATAAATATAAAAACCAACATTTATAAGCATACTGAATCTAACAAATTTAAAAAGCCTATAGTTTTTGTTTTTCATCTACATTTATTTATGCAAATAACAAATTTAAACCAATTTAATTTCTCTTCTACACCTAACACAAAGAACAATCTTTATAAGCTTAGGGTATGTGTATCTCAAAAACAAAAAAATTGATTGGATGATAAACACATGACATGCTCTGTCTTTAGTTTCCCCTACACAATATTTCTTGATATCTCTTCGTGATGAATCAAAAAAATCAAAACTTGCATAGTTTTAACACATCTGTTTTCATTCAAAGATCAAGTTAATAACCAATGCTGTGTGCTCAATGGGTAGCTTCTTCATAGATGTCATGTTTTGCAAGCCACTCAAAAGCTACAGCCCCCTCTTTTCTCCCGCTGGCCATGTCAGATCGAGGCTCTGGATGTAGGGCAAGTCTATAAGATACGCATTGGGCACAACAAATCAGGACTGGCACCTGGCTGGTTCTTGGAGACTGTAGAAGTGAAACGACTCATCATGGCCATGGTGAAACCTGAGAAGAAAGAGGAGGAGAAGAAGGACAAAAAAAAGAAAAAGCGGAAGAAGGTGAGGAAGGCTAGGGATAGACCTTTGACTCTTTTGAATGTTAATTATTGTCACGGTGTGTGTGCGCGTGAGTGCGGACACAAACGCGAAGCCCCTCTGAACATTAAAGCATATTTATTTTAAACAGTAACGGGTTTACAGAAAAACAATACACGCCACGACAGGCGTGGTGACACAAAACAGAAGACAACACAGGACGGAAACAAGCGGGTATTTAAACACTTAGAAATCAAGAGGAGACAGACGAGGAACAGCTGGGAACATTTACCATACTACACGTGACAGGGAAAGAATAAAAACAAAAGCGCGTCGCACACGTGGCAGCCGTCGCCTAGGTGACCGCCATGCTGCATGATGCACACGGCCGCACGCGTGACAGAGCTCCCCCTCTACAGCGCTGCTCCTGCAGCACCCCAACTGGCAGTCTAGGGGGCCCCGGGCCCGTGGGGCTCACGTCCCTGTCCGGGTTGGCGGCACGCGAGGACGTCCTCAACGGACACCCGGTAGCCTCCCACCGCGGTGTCCAGAGGCCGAGTGGCGTCGCCTTCCCCGAAGCCCGGGGGCCGTGTGGTGATTCCCACAGCATGGGCCCCTGTCGGCACTCCCCCAGATATGGTGAGCTACTAGAAGAGCTCCGCCAGCCGGTCCACGTTTGTGTTGGACACCCGGGGGCCTTCCCCCACGGTATCGGGAGGCGGAGGAACGTCACCGTCCCCATGCTCGGGGGGTGAAGGAACGTTGTCGGAGGGGTGGTGCAATGACTTTCTCCCCTTGCTCGGGGGCGAAGGCACGTCGTCATCCCCAAAGCCCGGGGGCGGAGCGGTGACGTCCTCCCCTTGCTCAGGGGGCGGAGGAACGTCCTCCTGCGGCATCTGTGAGCTCGGCCATGCCTCTTGCGGCGTCTGGGAGCTCGGCTACGCCTCTTCCGGCGTCTGGGAGCTCAGCCACACCTCCTACGGCGTCCGGGAGTTCGGCCACGCCTCCTGCGGCTTCAGTGGCTGTCACTAGCCCCCCCCAAAGAAATCCAGTGAACCCCCCCCTCCGCTCCTGGGAGGGGGGCGGCCCGGGCTGGGTCAGCGTCGAGCGGCGTCTGGCTCTGGTAACAGCGCCGAGGAAGCGCAACCGGGGGGGTTTCAGGGGGCGCTGTCGGCCGCCGTAGAGACCGGCGCGGGCTGCGATCGGCGGGGCTTGACAGCGCGACGGGGGAGGTGAGCTGGTGCGCCGCGGTTAACATTTAACATACTACACGTGACAGGGAAAGAATCAAAACAAAAGCGTGTGGTTGCGCACGTGGCAGCCGTCGCCTAGGCGACCGCCACGCTGCATCACGCACTTGACAATTATCTGAACGGTACCAATTATTTTACAAATGCAAAAAGTTTCACACAGAATTTCAAACCATAGAAAACAAATGAGTCAATAGAATTTAAAATATCCATCCATGCATCGTCTGTCTTTCAATAAATTAATGACTTAGATGAAACATTCATCCATCCTTTAACTGTGATAAAAAATTAGATTGCAAATTTATCTAAGTTTGAAATCACCCATGATTGAATCCATCCTTTCCTCCATCTGTCCATTCATCTTTTGTCTTTAAAAAAAAAAAAACTGAGATACATTTACCCTCTATCATTTGGCAATCCATGTTTACTATGATTACTTCCATCATCCATCTTCCAACAAATTTAACTGTAATAATACTGAGATGACAAATTAAATAAATTCAGTCACCTATCTATCCATCCATCCATCCATCTATCCTTTCCTCTATCTTTTCTTCTTGTCTTCCTTCCTTTTCTTTCTCCCTCTATCCCTCTCTCTCTATGTGCAGGAGGAAGATGATGAGCCGGGAGAGCTAAGGGAGGTGGTGAAGACATTCCATTTTCCCTGCAGCCGGTGGCTTGCCCGGGATGAGGAGGACGGAGAGATTGTGGTGGAGCTAAAGGCAGAGGATTACGAAGACCTGGAGGGTATGGAGCGCAAGAGAGAGAGAACTGCAGCACATTTTCAACAGATAGTTTTAACAGATTTTGGATAATGTATTTATACTGTTTTGTGTCCATGTGCGTATGCATGTGTGTGTGTTTCAGAGAACACATATGAGGTCCATGTATTCACAGGCACCATGTGGGGTGCCGGGACAGATGCAAACGTCTACATCAACATCTATGGAGAGATGGGGGACACGGGCGAGAGAAAACTACGCAAATCCAACCATTTTAACAAGTTTGAGCGTGGACAGGTGACACACCCACTCACTGAAAAACTACACATACAAACGTGAGCACCACAGCGGCCAATACACTCCCATGTTAATCTGTAAAATGTGGCATTTTACACTGGATGAGTGCAGCGTGTGCAGCGGCGCGGTTGAGGCGCGTACCAAACGTGTTTTTTCTCTTGAGTCCAATTACTTCAGTGTGCTCTCTACCTAGAAACAATACAGAATACAACATTCCTGCTATATTTTGCAGTGTATGGCCAGAATCTAAACAGCACATGGGCTATTTTTCATCCTGTGGTCCTACTGCCCTGCTGAAAAACCCAGCTTGGTCTGACGAGCTACCAGCTGCCAAAACACAGGCCGAGCTGGTCAAACTGGTAGACCAGCTTAGCCAGCTCGGAATTAATTTTTCAGCTTCCTTACAACTGGACTAAATTGATCAGTAAATGTTTGAGATTTTCTAATTGCCTTACTGTTGTGTTATTTTCTTGAAACAGTGTGTCTACAATGTTACATTAGTATCGGTAATTCATAAACTGTTTCCATCTGCCAGCTTGACCAGCTTGTCCTGTGTTTTGACAGCTGGTAGCTGGTCAGATCAAGCTGGATTTTTCAGCAGGGTGTAGCAGTGCACACTCTGGCGTCAGTTAAAATTTGAACTTTGTGAAAGCTCTAACTGCCACAGAGCGTAGAAATGAAAATCTTATTGGATTAACAAACTTTTTGTGATCATATACATTGGTAATGCATGTTTATCATGATCTGTACAGATATTTGTAAGTTATATTTACTAAGCCGATGCAAGAATGCACAGAAATGAATGCTCCACGCTTAGCGTACTTGATATGCGAGCCGCCACTGGTGTAAAATGAGTCGCAGAATTAATTTATCTTTAACATTTTTCATATATTAACATTAACAATTCTATCTCAAGGCCTTTGCTGGTGAAATTTATTCTAGTTTATGCTACATTTTTTGTGGCTTAAAAAGACAAAGCTTCCGAATACTAAATAGAGAAACAATTACCAACCTAATGAATGAATAGGGAGAATGGGGTTGGTTGGCACAGGGGTTGGTTGGCAGAGTGTTAACTTCTGGGTCAGTAGGGGGAGCTCTCACAAAAATGTAACATAAAAATTATTGCTCTTTTGATTAACATTCATCCATTTTGTTAAGAGCTCTGAATGTCACAATCCGTTAAGGTGAGGATAACTTTTTGATTTAAAAAAATAAAATAAAATGTCTCCTTGAGTAAATACAGAAATACTTTAAAGAGCGATATTGAACATATATTAATTTTAGTTAGTAGAAATGGCAATCAGCTATATTTTGATATGTGATTTGAAAGCCAAGAATAAGTAATGTTAGCTAGCTAACATGAAGTAAATACAGAGTTGTGTCCTAATGTGGGTAGGGTTGATTGGCGCATTGATTTTGGGGTTGGTTGGCACATGTGTCAGCCTGCCTGAGACTAGGGCTATTGTCACAAACATATACTATTTTATATTATATGCTGTACACATGACTGCTTGCTCAGGAGGATGTATTCAACCTCACGGCAATGGATCTGGGGCAGCTGAAGAAGCTGCGGATTCGCCATGATAACAAACAGGCCAGTGCAGGGTGGTACTTGGACCGTGTGGAGATTGTGGACATGAAGGACGAGACGACGTAAGCATGTCTCTCTCTCACACACACACACACACACACACACACACACACAATTACTATCTTAGGGAGGTATTTCTATTTACTTCTGTATCACTATAGCTAAATAATGCTATGCCTAACCCTAGATCTAATACTAACCTTCATCTTAATAACTAAAAGGAAATAATTTCAGCACTTTTAGCTTTTCAAATACAAGCTGCATTTTATTTTTACATTTTCTTCACAGGGACAAGCTGTCCCTTTGTCCCCACAAGGTTAAAATGATTGTGTATTCCTATCATCATGGGATCCTATTTGGTCCCCAAATATTCCCAACAAATGGCAGACACTCAAAATAGGGCACTATATTGTCAGACATGTAGCTACAGGACAGACAATGAAGTAAATTGTCTGGGGCCTCAAGCATTGATGTGCTCCCAAAGCCTGATCACTTAGGCCCACAGAAATGTCAAAATGTGCATAACCCCAAAACCTCTGATGGGCAATGTACAGTGACATCACAGGAAACCCCTCTCATTTACATGTCTTTGACTTATGTGAGTTTAAATGAAACTGCACTGGTACTGTCAAATGAAGAAGACCTATCAGAAAGTAAAAAAAGAAATAAAGAGGAAATAAGAGGAGAAGGAAGCAGGACAATGGTATACAGCATGTCAGTAAAAGCTAAAGAGCTGTAAGGTAACGATTGTTTAACGAGTTGCCGAGGCATCTGACCTATGCATTTTAAAAAAAGCATCCAAAAAAGCTATCCAAAAAGATAACAAAATATAACAACAACGCAGTTAGGATAGGAAGGACTAGGAAGAAAGATGTCAATGGCATTTATATATTGCATGTAATTTTTCAGATTTGGTTAGCTAACATAAGCCAACTTGACAGAAATTTTGGTAACACTTTACTGTAGGGCAGTGTTCAGAAGGCTACATGACACCTACATAAGGTTCCATGCCTGTGCTGTGATACGTGAGAGAAATGGCATTAACAATCCAGTGCAAAAGCCTCTGCTTAGACAGGGCCCAGCCTCTGGATTGTCCCACAAAGCACACAAACAATTGATCACATTGTCTGCTGTCCCTGGTTTTGTCCATATATATATATACGATTGCAGTCGTGTGTTCCCTGGCCCGCTGCTCTGAGCTTGCGCAGAGGTGGTAATTGTCTATGTAAGAAATATGTTTCATCCCCTTCTCTCTGAGAGGTGCAATTGCCACCTCCGCGATTTTGATAAATACCCGCGGAACTGCAGCCAGCTCGAATGGCAGCGATTGAAATTCGTATGCGCTGCCTTTGAAGGCAAACCTGGGCCAAAGGGCTTAGCAGGCAGGTGCCTTAACCATTAGGCTACTGAGACCCTCAGAATATAACACCCCCATTTGTCCATTACAGCAAGCCGCAGCGGCCTAAAACAAGAGTTTTTTTTTTCGTTTTTTTTTCCACGGTTAGCAGCGAGCCGAAGTGGCTGCAAAAACCTAACCAACGAGTAGTTAGTGTGAAACTCGCACGCCCATCCACCAGAGTGCCCGAGAAATGAATGAAGCCGGCGGCAGTTCAACCATAGTCACGGTATTTAGCTGCCGCAGCGGCCGAAACACTAACTTTGGGCTGATCACAGCGCTTTGCGGTGTTTGGCGATCAAAGTGATACCAATCGGAATGCCCAGGTAAGATGCATACGCAATGCGAATGTTTGCGCTCATGGGATGTCCACATGCATTAGGGATAATTTTTGTGGCAAACTTTATGCTCATTCATGGGAGGTTCATTCAGGAGGTTCATCATCAAGACCAGGCGGCAGCACTTCCATAGGTTGCCATGGTTCAGCACGTTGGAACATCCAGGCGCGATCTAGGGGCGTGCAGGCGTAATAGAGCTTGAGCTTATCATGGTGAACAACCTTTGCCTTTGTTTTCGGGCTCCTCTGGTTTCCGTAAACCAGGTCGTCCAATTGACCCAAGATGAAGTAGGGCCCTTCATAGGAAGGAAGGAACTTCCTGACTTTGTTGCGTATCCACTTCATTCCTTTCACCACGTGCCATACTGCGTCGCCAACGTTGTAGTGGGTTCGGGCGGCATTCTTATCGTACTGCTTCTTTGCACGCTCTACAGATTTTCCCAGTGCTTCTCTGGCTATCCTGTGATCAAGTTCCAAACTGTCTCAAAGGTTTGTTACATACTCCGGAGGTGTTTTAGCATTCTCCTGGTCCAGGGGCAACCCAGCCACGAGATCGATAGGCTCTGTTCGTTCTCTGCCAAAGAGTATCATGTTTGGGGTAAACCCAGTCAAACTGTGCTTGGTCGCTCTGTAAGCCATGACAGCAAAAGGGGTCATGAGGTTCAATTCTCAGTGACAACGCTCTGTAGTGGAGTGGTGTAGCATTAAATCTCTCAACATGTCCATTGGATTGTGGTCTGAATGGAGTTGTGCGGGTCTTCTCAACCCTTAAAAGTTCACACCTTTTGGGGGTCTGTGGCAATGCCGTGTTCAGAGACTATGTGTCCGAGATAAGTTACCTGACAGCGTAAAAGGCAACACTTAGATGGTTTCAACTTTAGGTTGGCTTGACGTAATCGGTCAAACACTTGTGAAAGGCGCTGGAGCATCTCAGGGACATCCTTTCCCAAAGGATGTCAAGGATGTCACTGCAAGTTTCCCACTGCATGCCTGCCAGGATGTTATCCATCAACTGTTGGAATATTGCTGGTGCGTTGCAAAGCCCAAAAGGCATGACACTCCATTCGAAAAGGCCTTTCCTGCTGCAGAACGCAGCTGCCTTCTTTGCTCTCGTGGTTAGCTCTACCTGCCAGTAACCGGACGCCAAATCTAAAGTGCTGAACCACTTGGACATCGATAGGGTCTCTAGTGTGTCCTAGTATGCTCATTGAGGGCCCGATAGTCCACACACAGACGATATGTTTGGTCCTTTTTCTGTACCATGACGATCAGCGAAGCCCAGCTTCTGTTGCTTGGGGAAGCTAATCCTCCTTCGAGGTTTTGCTGGATCTGTTGGTCAGCTGCCAGCTGTTTCTCAAATGCCATTCGGCGTTTCACAGCTGGTCCAGGCAGCGTCTGTACATTGTGTTGTACAAAACTAGTGCGACCCAGGTCAGTGGGCCCAGCGGAGAAAACATCCCCATAAGCATTGAGGAGTTGGGCCAGCCTGTGATGTTCGCTGGTATTCAACGAGGCAGCACTCTGTAGCCTGTAGGTGAGTAGGAACAACCGGGAGACTGTGCCTGGCTGGGGGTGACTTAACAAAAGGTAGAGATACAGGGGGCTTGGAGGAAACTGGCAATAGCACCCTTTATGTTTTTATTATGTTTTTCAATCAATCCTCTGCTTGGGCTCAGCATAACATCCCCTCTTACTGGCTCACGAAAGTGGGCAATCCCCGGAACAATGTATTCGTGTCCGGATTCAAGGACGGCTGTGCGGGCTACCCGGGCGACATGCACCTTGGGTCTACACCGAAGGTCAAAGTAGGGCATTTGTTCCCCGAACAGCACTGTTTTCTGGCTGCCGAAGTCAAGACACGCTCATGACTGCTCTAAGAAAGGATGTCCAAGGATAGCTTCACTGTTTTCTGCTATGTCCGCAACAACAAAATCCACACTCACTGCACGGGCGCCAACCTGAACAGGTAAGTGGACCTCCCCGAAATTTTTTTAGAACTGATGGCTTTTCAGTGATTGTGCCATTGAGGTCTGTAGTGGGGGTCGGACAGCCGGGTCGATGGCATTATAGCGGGGCCAGGGTAGCACATTTCTTCGCGCTCCACTCTCCAAGAGCGCGCCTACCTCCATGTTGTACATCAGCATGTGGATACACATCTCAGGTCCCATGCCTTTAATACTGAAAATGGCCGGTACATTTTGGCTTTTGGTGGGGACAGGAGCTTTAGGGGTCGGGTGTGGCCTGCTTGACCCCCTAGGCGATGGGCAGTTCCGTTTCATGTGCCCAATGCCTCGGCAGTTGTAACATGTGACTTCACTGCAGGTTATATTTTCGTCCTCTTCCAGCCTTGGGCTGCATGGTTTGAAGTTTGGCTTTGGAGGCTTCCGGAACCGCCATACAGGTGATGCAGTTAGACTCTCATCTTCGACCCCGCTGTGCTCGTCACGTTCAAGCACGGTGGCTGTTCTGACCCTCCGCTCTGTGGTTCGCACCCCCGATTGCATTTAATCGAGTGACGCTAGCAGCTGCGCGTTTTGGCGTTTCATACCTGTAGGCGATCTCATAGGCTCTCGCTAAGGTGCGTAGGCGCTCCTCCAGTAGCCTCCGCATAGTATCGGCATCATCCATGGAGTTAATAAATACTTCCACCCCAATACTGTCTTGTTCGCCCTCGGAACGATCTGCATACACGATGGACATCTTTTCATAAATGTCGTCCCTGAGTGCATGTAGTGGTTCACCTAGCTTGGGTACTCTCTGTCTCAACTCAATACCAATGGCGGCAGCATGCGCCGACGAAGGCCCGTATGCAGCTTCCCCTTCCTCCACTATGCGTGTATAGTTCCAATGTGCCGACCTGGGGTTTTTGTGGACAACCACCCCTGCAGCCCCAACTAAACAGAATCTCAGCTGGACAGCCATTGTCTTTTCTGACCAATGGTTAGCCTTGGCACAACTCTCAAAGCGGTGCAAGAACTTCCACGAGCCCGACCCATCAAACTGACTTGGCCGCAGCATGGGAATTCTCTCTCTCCGAGTGGCATTTTCGTCTTCGCTATTGGATGAGTCGACACAACGCACGTTCCAGTATATTTTCATTGACTCACCAAGGTAGACAAAATGATAAAGCCTCCAGTGTTACCTTTCCTGATTTCTGCCTCCAGAACGTGGCTTCCCTCGCGGTGAGCTCCAGGGCCGGAGCGCGGTTGAAACTTTACACCACTCCGGGATAATTCCCCTATTTGCGATCTTTTCGCTTCACAAAGATGAGTCAGGTGGGGACAAGTACGTGGCCTTTATTCACAGTCTTTCGCTTCCATTAAAACAAAAAGCAAGCGGGCTAATCGAGGGTTAGGAAAAACACTACAGGAAAAAGAAAAAGGAGAGACACCGTCTTTCTACATTGCAGCGTGACTTTCACATGCATCGCAAGCAACTTCCTCACTACAATACCCATAATGCAGTGTACCCAAACCTTTACCCTTTAACAATATTCATCATAACAAAATAATTCCAGACAAAACCCCTATTTCAGGAGGCTTATATAGCAAGCATTTCCGTTTGTGACTGCTGATCTAGGATTTTATCAAGGTTTATAATGTCTCAAAAAGGTAAAACTGCTTTTTGGTCAGCACTATGAATCTCAGACAATATATATTATACAGTATATACTGCATAGTGATCTTGACAGATTTAGGTGGGGTTCCCAGATACAGATGACTAATGGATAAACTACCTGAATGACTATTAATGGTTATTAACAGTGAATTTAGGGCATGAGCAGTGGGGCGGGTTAGGGGGATGGTGCCCTTTTTTTTCTCTTGAGCCCCTGCACCCCAAGATGTCTGTGCATGGGCCTGCTCCTTGCTGCTGTGAACAAACGGTTTAGCAACATGGACACTGAGCCATTAAACTTGGCTGTAACCCTGCTAGATCCTTGCTGTAAAGACATCCCTGGAATTTGAACCTGATTGTAAGATGCTGATATTTTTTGACTTGCAGTTATATTTATTTTCCTTTAAGCATGAAAAAAAAAAATTGTTGAGAGATTTCTACGAATAAATCTGACAAAGACATTTTGTAGAATTTTGACTCTTCTATTTTTGGCCCAAACAAGATTTCTTACAAGGCCCGCCCATCTGTCCCACTCAAAGAAACACCCATCTGTCCCACTCAAAGAAACACCCATCTATCTCACTCAAAGACACACCCACTGATCTGCGGTCTGCAGACAGACCCTCCTCTTGGAACATTAAATTAATACTTAACAGTGTAATCAAACTTTTGGACTATATGTGTGTTTCAGGTATTTTTTCCCCTGCCAGCGATGGCTAGCAGTGGATGAAGATGACGGACAGTTAGCGCGTGAGCTAGTTCCAGTGGATGAGGCCTTCATGAAGAGGAACTGTGATGATGGCAGTGAATCTTCAGCTCCAGCGCAGCTCGGACTCGAGCAGAAAGGTCAGCCTGTAGAATCAGTTAATAGAAATAAAAAGGCCTATTTTTTTCCTATTTAAAAAAACAAAAACATCCAAGCATCACAGGAGAGTTGGGACTCTCTGATTACTCGCTGACCTCATTTGAACATTAAAATGGAGAATATACTTGCTGATTGAATATTACTTGATGTAATTTTTCTTATTAGAAATGAAAATTATATTGTGACTATATTGTGATGTTTAACTAATAAGAATGGTCAGCTGCATCACCGTAACATAATTCCATAAATCTTACTAAAGTTGTTAACATGTGATGGAATGATAAAAACAACATTTCTGGGTGGAATTGTTCACTCATGAAATAATTTTTTAAATATGGAAATATTTCAATGCTGTTACACAATGCTGCACCATTTAGTGTATTCCTTGCTTTAATACAGCTGATTTGCCTAAATCAACTAATTATCACTAATTGTCAAAAATTATTAAACTGTGCAGTGCAGTGCTCCTCCATAAATGCTGATAAATAATTGTTTTTCAAAGAAGGTCTATGTTTTTCCGAAATGCTTGTATCTACAGCATCTACTGAATTTAAGTTTCTGCTTAAATATATCATTTAAATATATAAAAATATATCAACATTTTATATTCCAGTTACTATTTGTCAGATATTTCAGATAATAGTGTAGAGTAACTGATCCACATCTACTATTTTTATGTTTGTAGCCATGTCGACCACATATACCATGCGAATAAAGACAGGGGAGAAGAAGAACGCCGGAACTGATGCCAATGTTTACACTGTTTTATATGGGACCAATGACAACACAGGTAAGCATTGATACTCTGTGTGTGATAAAATAATTACAAAAATACAAATGTTCTAGAGTTGTTGAATTTAAAAAGAAATTGAACAGTATGCCATTTAAATATTGAGAGAAGAATCTGTATGTGTGTGTAATTAGGTATCATTAATCTGAAGGCCTCAAAGAACCACACGAACAAGTTTGAGATGGGTATGATTGACGAGTTCACTATTGAGGCAGTGGACCTTGGCAGTCTTAAAAGAATCCGCATCGGACATGACAACGCAGGTATACACAGGGGCACACACACATAAACACACACACACACACACACACACACTCACTGGCACTCGCTCTACTTTTGCTTTTACTATTTTTATATACACTCACTGAGCACTTTATTAGGAACACCTGAGGCTGCAGTGGGCACTGGACAGCTGAAGACTGGAAAAACTTAGGCTGGTCTGATTAATCTTTTTTTCTGCTGAGGCACACAGATGGTAGGATCAGAATTTGGCGCCAACAGCATGAATCCATGGTCCCAACCTGCCTTGTGTCAACAGTCCAAGCTGATGGAGGTGGTGTAATGGTGTGGGGAATGTTTTCTTGGCACACTTTGGGCCCGTTAATACCAATCAATCATCGCTTGA
>JAOUQW010073620.1:0-13362 GCA_028565825.1 Olivaichthys viedmensis
GAACGGAAAAAAAATAGACATGGTAACCCCAAACAAAGGGGGAAAAAAAAAAAAAAAAAACAATAGACAAAAAAATGATGATACATATGGAGTCCATAGATGTTGCATGATGTCATAACAGCCAATGAATATCTACAGTATAAAGGTACGCAACAGGAATTGTAAAACAAGAGAAATAACAGTTTTGGTTGTTATCTGATTTAACAGATGACAATAGGTCTGAACAGGACAGAGTCAGACAATGCAACATTAAACGAACCGTTCTGGGATAAGCCAAACTATTCCTTTAAAGCTTTAATCAACTGTTGGTAAACACCCTGCTTGGTAAGGGTTTATAGAGAGAAGGTTCAGAAGCATGCTCCACTCCTGAGGTTTCATTATATTTTAAACAGTCAGGCTCATATTATTAACAAGAAAAATCATAAGTGGTCTATGCCTGTCTAACAGCGATTGCCTAATGGATGGATCAGATGTTCTTCTGAAGCTTATCTGTGTATAAATGGGCAGCCACTTCTAATATTATATGTTATGTACTGTATACTATTTATACAGAGCGTATAATCTGAACATACTATACACATTTTAGTGCTTTTGTAAGCAGTCCTTTATATATGCACTAGTTTTTGAACGATTCAAAGTGCAGTGCTAAACAAGATCAGGTGCGGGTTTGAAACACACAGTTGAACACAAAAACCTTTGCAAGCATGTGCATGCTAGTCTGGCTAACGTCTACTGTACTTTCATGAGAAGAGACACTGTTGCAGTTCATCACAGCGTGTCTCTGTTGTTAAAACAGTAATTTACACTTAAAAGGCTGAAAGCTAGAGAACAATGGAAACAAGACAAGTGTCACATGACTGTGATAGAGCAACAGAGAGCGGTGAAAGAGTATGAGAGTGCTACAGTTAAGTATTTTTTGGGTTGTACCTTGCTTGTTAGTAGAGACAAACACGACTGGGTGTGTGTAAGTGACCGAATGTGAAATTCTGTTATAGTTATAATGTTTTCTAAACACAGATGACAGTGTTTAGAAAACATTATAACCTGATGACAGGTTGAAGAACCTGTTTTAGTCAGTAAAACCCTAGCTTATTCTCAGGGTGGTGATGTTTACTGCCTGCTTTAATTTGATGGTTCAGACATGTGGCTAAACCAAAGTGTTGAGAATACTAAAGCTAGTGGTACACTCCATTTTATGTAGTATATCAGTGGCTAAAGGTACATTTTAGCCAAAAATGTAATTGACACAATTTTTCCCTTTCTCCAGATGTGGTTGATTAGCCAAGACATGTTTGGTGTCACAAGTTTGCTTCATTATTTTGCACTGGAGCTACCAGGTTAATGTAGCTAATAAGTAACATAAAGAGAAACTCAGCTACCAGTTTAACACTGTGCAAACTGCCTAAATGATCATACACTCACCTCAAACCGTGTCAAGATGTTAAGTAATCTCAAATACTTTTGCTTATGTGGTTTCTGACACATTTGCATTTACTTATTTGGCTGACGCTTTTATCCAAAGCGACTTACAATTGAGACAGAATACAATTGAGCAGTTGAGGGATAAGGATATTGCTTAAAGACCCAACAGTGGCAGCTTGGTGGTGCTGGGATTTGAACTTGCAACCTTTTTGATCAGTAGCCCAAAGCCTTAACCGCTGAGCCTTAACTGCTGAGCCTTAAGCGCTGAGCCTGAACTGCTGAGCCTGAACCACTGAGCCTTAAGCGCTGAGCCTTAACTGCTGAGTCTTAACCACTGAACCTGAACCGCTGAGCCTGAACCGCTGAGCCTGAACCACTGAGCCTTAAGCGCTGAGCCTGAACCGCTGAGCCTTAAGCACTGAGCCTGAACCGCTGAGCCTTAACTGCTGAACCTGAACCACTGAGCCTTAAGCGCTGAGCCTTAACAGCTTAACCACTGAGCCTTAACCGCTTAACTGCTGAGGCTTAACCGCTGAGCCTGAACCACTGAGCCTTAAGCGCTGAGCCTTAACTGCTGAGGCTTAACCACTGAGCCTGAACCGCTGAGCCTTAACTGCTGAGCCTGAACCTCTGAGCCTTAACTGCTGAGCCTGAACTGCTGAGCCTTAACCGCTTAACCGTTGGGCCTTAAAAGCTTAACCACTTAGCCTTAACCGCTTAACTGTTGGGCCGTAACAGCTTAACCGCTTAGCCTTAACCGCTTAACCGCTGAGCCTGAACCGCTGAGCCTTAACCGCTGAGCCTTAACCGCTGAGCCTGAACCTCTGAGCCTTAACTGCTTAACCGCTGAGCCTTAACCGCTAAGCCTGAACCGCTGAGCCTTAACTGCTGAGCCTTAACCGCTTAACTGCTGAGCCTTAACCGCTTAACCGCTGAGCCTTAACCGCTGAGCCTTACCTGCTGAGCCTTAACTGCTGAGCCTTAACCGCTTTACCGCTGAGCCTTAACCGCTTAACCGCTTAGCCTTAACTGCTGGGCCTTAACTGCTAAGCCTTAACCGCTTAACCGCTGAGCCTCAACCGATGAGTCTTAACTGCTTAACTGCTGAGCCTTAACTGCTTAAATGCTGAGCCTTAACCGCTTATCCGCTGAGTCTTAACCGCTTAACTGCTGAGCCTTAACTGCTAAGCCTTAACCGCTTAACCGCTGAGCCTTAACCGCTTAACTGCTGAGCCTTAACCGCTGGGCCTTAACTGCTGAGCCACCACTGCCTAACACTGTGTGCCACTGTTATGTAGAAAAATAGACAAATGTATGTTGCAGAGCTAAAAACAGTAGTAGCAGCCATATTGAGGCCCTAATCACTTTCCTCCTTCTCAAATACCAAATCACTCCGCACAAGCATGAGACTCAGGTAGGAGGTGTGGCCCAAACTTTGAAGGTGAAATTGTTGATTTGTATGATGATATAAAATAGTTCCAATTTGATTTGTAGATTTATTTCTTTAATTCAATTTAATGAAGCTGTTAATGTACAAATGGTATTACTGAGCCAAATTATGCCTTTTGAGGCAAGTACATGATGATTTTGGCATGCAGTTTACTTGTTAGCTACATTAGTCTTATAGCTCCAGTACAAAAATAAAGAAGCAAGCTTTGGACACCAAACATGTTATGGCTAATTGACTACATTTGGAATAAGGGGAAAATTGTCTAGGTTATATTTTTGGCCAAACTGTTCTGTTAAGGTTCTGCGTCAGTGATTGTAAAGTTGTGAGTTCAAATATTAGCACTGCCAGAGAGCCACTGTTGGGCCCTTGAGCAAAAGACCCTTAACCCTTAACTGCTTATCTCGGTGCTTGGATTGGATTCTGCCTCACTTGAAAGTGCCTTTGGATAAAAGTGTCTGCCAAAATGAATATATGTAAATGTAAATTTGATGTTTGTCTCTCCTATCTGGCAAAATAATTTACACGCAATGGTAAATGGTCAGCATCATCATTTTCTATAAGAAAGATAAAGTCTTAACCTATATTGAAAGCAGGTTAGACAATAAACCTAAAACCATGTTTTGAATACTGGTCACACCTGTTCGAGTTTCTCTTTGTCCTGCAACTCTGTTTGAACCAGTTCCAGTCTCTCCGTGAGATATTCCACCTAACACATTCACACAGAAGGGAGGCAAAAACAACCAGTCCACACAACCTATTACAAACAATGTAAGCTAGGGAGAATTTGCAGACTTGAAATGTTCCCTGACCGGTTTGGTGCACTCACTGATGTCTCTGGCTGACCTTTCCAGCACCCCCTGCAGGCAAGCTAACTTCTGCTCCATCTCCACTTTATAATTCTGAACAGCTGTCTCCAAGTGGCAGAGCTAGAGTTCATAAAGACTACTAATCTCAGTGCACTACTTATATGCACGTGTGAATGGTGGGGTCCAAAAATGGTGGGGTGAATTCACCACCACCAACAACTGGTTTTATTTCTTTAGTTATCAAAAACTAATAGAATTACTCATTTGATATACTATTTATTTAAAACTGAGACAACATTGTTTTTTCACTGTGAGAAATCCTCGTATGAAACTGAAATATATTCGAATATCCTGTTCACATACCGTTTGCTTCAGTTTTTCAAACAGTTGTGACGGCATATATTTTATTTAAACGGTAATACGTATACTTCTAACACACTGCGTTAATTGTTGTGGTCTCTTAATGACTAACACCTGATACTGACTCAGTTAGTACACTCTTCCTATGTTTTATCATCCAAACTGCTTCCAGTCAATAAGAACATACTGTTTTAGACTTATATAAGTGAAATATTGTTTGAAAGATGTAATTTGTCAATAACTGATGGAATAACAGCAATTCTTGGTAGTGGATTCAGACTTTTTGACCCTACTATATGTGAAAGGAAAGATATGTGTTCATCAAAACCTCATGTGCTGTTTGCTGAAGCTTGTCCTTTGTTTCTTTCAGTGACTTATCTTTGTCCTCAACCTCTTTCCTCATTTGGTCCAACTGGCCTCGTGCTTCCCTTTTGGGGGAACGAAACAAAAACTCATTCTTAAAAAAGAGGACACCATACGACTGTCACACAACAGGGGGAAGCAGATGACTCAAAAGTCTTTATTTAAACACATGTAAAGGCATAATAAGAAAATAATTTTCAAAAATGCAGTGAGATCAAAAAACAACCAATATCTTTTATGAGTGAAAGATCAGAGAGTCTATATGTCAGTGATTAAAAGCCAGTGGTGATACAATCAGATAATAAGGTGTAGCTAGACACGTGCCAATAATCAACTATACAACCTAGCGCAATATTCAAAAGGCACAATATTGCTATCGTGGACACTTCAAATCATGAGCCCTGTGTTCCATTTGGAAGGAATCTGCCTAGGTAGGCAACATTTTTGTGCTGCATTTGGGCTCCCAAGATAAAGTCGTCTAAGAGTCCATATTTAGGACAAAATTAGAAAGCAGCATCGGATTTGTTCTTCTCGGGAAGGCAGTCCCAGAATTCTATTTACTGGACGAGAGTCAATGAAAGTTTGAAAAACATAACTTCAAATTAGGAATACATTTTTAGAAACCTAGTACCAAGTACAATATTGTGATAATATCATAAACCAAGATTTTAGTCATATGATTTTTTTTATATTGGCACGTGTCTAGGTGTAGCATTCTTTTTTTTACAGTTCTAAGAGAAGTGACATTAAAAAAAGGTTTGTATCAATAGACAAACTGTAAACAGCTCTGCCACAAGTTAAGCAGCCTCTTTACACCCACCCACCATCATGTTTATTGCAAAGCAATGTGAGGAAGGACTGTAAACAGCTACTAACAGGGAGCTGACAAAAACCTTGTACATTCATTTACATTTTAGTCACAGGCCGTATCTGAATACACACAGACTTTTGATGACTGATTTATTATATGGGTTAGAGGCCAATAGGTCATTGTCATTGTATGCTTTAGGTGCATTGTGGCACATGTTGTCAATGACCGGCTGCCCTCTAGCAATGGGTCAATCACACTTTATCACTGATTGAAATCAAGACTTTGAGTGTAGAGATGTTCCCGTGTGAACTTTATAACTTTTCGACCTTTAGCAAAGATGAGTATTTCTGGGCTCTCAAGATATGAAGCAAACATAATAAAAAAGAGCTACGTCTTTGCCAACAGATGGACATGGAAAGGGCAACAACTGAAATTGAGGATTTATGAAGTACATTGAGGATTGGAGGACTCACACAGCTTTGGTTCATAGATAAACAATCTAAAAGACCTGCTCTTAAAGATACAGTGGGGGAAAGACCAACAATAAAACATAACATGGTGGTATTTTACATGGTATTGGGCACAATATGTGGTTCAAGAAAAGCAAATAACTGAATAAAACACTTGCCTTTATATAAGATGGCAAAATAAATCGTGTATTTCTATTTCATGCCTTGTGGACTAGGGGCACAAATCTCAAACAATTCACAATCCTTCTATTAAGCTGGTGAAAGAAACTGTGTACCACAACAACAAGACTCATTTAAGGGCTTGTGGGCTTGGGGCATAAAATCAATCCACACTGACATATGACATTTCAACAAAAAGTAAAAACATGAAAGTACAGTTTGCTTGCTATTTGTTGGCTTGCTATTCTTCCAAAACAAGCAGATGAGAAACATTATTAGCATGAACACATTATTAAGGTTAGACTGATATGTCAGATGGCTGATAAAATCAGCCGTTATTAAGTTTCCACAGACTTATTGCCATTGGTGGAAATCACACTGATAAAGCACCAATGATGTGTCTTTAAATGTTATATAGGAAAACCACATTCATGAATGAAACGCTATTTGTAGGGCGCTAGGGAGCGCTAATCACTATCAGGAAGTGATTTATTTTTTGCGTATGAAAACAGTTCATTTGTGAAGTGCAATTATACTCTCTTGGGAGGCTGTGGCTCATGATCTCTTGACGATAGGGCAAAACCTGAGACAGATGTACCACTCAGGAACCTCAGACAGTAAACTCTAAATTTGCTCTTGCTTGAGAGTTCAGTGCAGTGTGTTCATGACTTGCTTTAAAGCTACATTATGAGTACTTTCAGTGGCATGTTATACATGCATATTGCTGTTTATTTCACTTGAAATTGACAATCATATCAGTAAAAGCCCTGTTTAACTAAAACTATTGGCATCTTCTTAATTAATATTATCAGTCACAATTTCTAGCTGCATAAAATTGATATCGTATTGGTGATAACATTTTTATATCAATTGGGCCCTTAATATTATTCTAGTCACTAAAAATCAAAACAAACTGACTGATTCTTCTCCCACACTGTCAAAAGGGAACATACTGCTATCACCAATATGATACATCCATCAGTGAATATGTTGTTATTACAGCTGTTCATTGCACACAATTTCATACCCGTCAACTAAACCGTAAAGGAAATATGTAGATGGGTGATGGAAAACCTGTAAAATTATGTAACAACCGTTAGTCGCCCGGGGGGCACACTGAGCAAACCCAGTTATACGTTCGAGTTTTGAGTGTTAAAAAACCCCGTGAGATTTGCATTCACGGCCGTGAGACCGCAACAAAAGCAAAAAACCACGAGTATCACAGGTAAACCATGAGAGTTAATAGGTATGCAATTTTCTCAAACAACTCTATCCATTGGGTGTACTCATCCAACAACAAAAGCAAATGTGTATGGGCAAAACCATGAGCATTTGGAGGTCGTGGTTGCCAGATCAGACGGAATATTTCCAGTCCAATCTCAGTTTAAACACGCATGAATGCATTATTAAGCATTCCAAATCATAATTTTATTTAAATGACATACATAGGCCATCCATGCCAGAGTGCTTTAAAAATCCCCAACTCTGTTGGAGACAAATGGGGCAAAAATCGCCAGGTACAGTCATTATCTCATATCAGTCATTATCTGTAATATAAGGTCAGTAGGGTGTCAAGTTACAAAAAGAAGCTCAGGTTTGCTGGTCAGGGCCTCACCTGAGCTCACCCAAGGCCTCACCTGAGCTCGGCGGTCAGTTTCTCCATGGTTGCTTGGCGCTCTTCCGCTTTCTGCTGTGAGCGGCGTAGGACATCCCTGAGCGCCTGCAAGTGGTCGAGCGTGTCCACCAGCTCACCACGCACTGTCTTCATTTGACTCTCCAGCAGCTGTGTGCGGTGCAGAGAGTTCCGCCGCTCTCGCTTACTGCGCTGCACCTTCTCCTCCAGCTCAGACACTGAGAGAAGGAAAGAGACAGAGAGGAAAGAGTCAGAGTCATTTGTACCACCACTGACCTAAAATACATAGTATCAGACTCAGTTCACAGATGTTAGGCAATCAGAAGTGCATTTAATGAACAGGAAGAAAGCTGTGATACAGACCCATGGTGTCCCCGCAAGTGTCTTTTTCAGTACCCATCTCAGTCTTCTTGTCCAGGGTGCCTTTGGTCTCCTGCTGCATCTTCTCCATCTGAGCCAGCTGCGAGGCTTTGGCTCCGTTGGCCCTGCGGATCCGCTGCAGCGCCCTCTCTTTCTCACTCAGCTCGCCACGACACTTATTCATGTCCTCCTGAAGCTGGCTGCACACACACGCACCCACTCTTCAGCACTCAGCAAGGGTGTAGAGGATGCCGGTCAACAAGAAACGAAACAAATGACAAATACTAGGAGTAAAGTGTTGTATACACAAGCGGAAACCGTTACTGTTTGCACAGAAAAGCAAAGCAACAATTGACACTATACTGTTCAATCAGCGACCATCACTGCATAACGTGGCATATAGTGGACCACCATTTCACCACTTCCGATTTAGATACTTGGGTTTATCAGTACTGTCTAGTAGTTCCTCGAAATGTATAAGGTCTTCTATGACGCTGTTGCCATCCTTTCTAACCATCCTCTTGTGATAAAAAGGGCCGTCTCCTTATATACCTCGTATCCAAGCCAGGAAACAAATAAACAAACTGTGGACAGAGTTCTAGCGATCATGAGATCTGCCTCATATCAGGCCTCCGGCTAACTGGCCTTTAAAAACCTTATACTTATCAGGGACACGGTACGCACTCTTATCTGACAGAGCTTATCCGACATTTAGCAAAGCTCTTACTATTCTCCTGTTTTTAAACTCACTTTGAAGAGATAATGCACAGATATGAAGATCATTCTAATTGCTAATTCTATTTCTATGCCAGTTAGTACCAATGCTGATGGCAATTTTTTAGTCACATTGAAAATGACCAACTGATTAAAATAAGAGGATGTAAATACAGAAAATCCCTTTCTGTAAACTTCTAAGCTTAACCACTATATTTTCAGGTCTATAAGTCACACCAGTGTATAAGACTCTCTCTACCCCCCTAGGGGGTCTTTAACCTATCATTTTTGAAGCATGTGATTTCACTTCACATATTCGTTGATGTTTGTATTTACGTGTTCTAAAATAATCAGATAACATTAGGCAAAATTTATAACATGTAAGTTGTTTTACTGTATAAATTGCAGCAACTGCTAGAAGGCAAAAAAAACAACAACCCTGTATAGCTCAGAACTTACAATAGCACAAAAAGAGTTTTGTTAGACCACAGTCTGCCGATCAGACATTCAAAAAAGTCATTCACATCTCCGTAGCAACCATAGCCAAACAGTGGGACAGTTGAAGAAGCATTAGAGACCCGTTATTTTTTCCCACTTGTATTCTGACAAATCCCAGTCAGCCGAGTAAAAACTACTAGCCAATCTGAGTGCACGAGACAAGAATAATCCTAGCAGGAGAGGCGGGATTTGTTAGAACATGGGTAGGAAAAAAAGAAGAATTCAGTCAGTCAGTGAGCAAAAAATGCCTTTTCTAGAAAAAAGGTACAAGTGTGTTGTTCTTTCAGAATGTGGGTTAATATATGGGTAACTTCATTATTAAATACTGGTCACAATATAAACCCAGTACCAACTTCTGATACAAACATAGAAACAATCATATTAATATAAACCCATTCAGCGAAAATGCATGATTATCACAAGGGTGCCTCTACTACATCAAAAACATAATAATATTAAATCTGTAGTCTGCAAGGTTATTTAAAGAGCAAACAAGTGACCCACAGAAACCTGAAGGTGACCACTGTTTCCTCATGAAGATGAGAATCTCTGTGAGCCCTCTGTCAAATGCTGCAGACGCACCGCCACAGACAAACTCCCAACCGCCGTCGTTAGTAGCCATGTTGGTTCTGGCCATTATCTGCTGCGAACCCACTGCTTCACACTTCATTTGTTCTTAAAATATAGTCCATCATCTGGATATTTTTACTGTACTACATTTATTTATTAGTGTGAACACACTAGACAGCTATGTAAACTCATTGTCTGGGACAGTAGATAAGTATGTGATTTGAGACACAGCTAATGTCACAAAGCAGTTTTAGAGAAATTTAGGTCCAGAACCCTAATAAAACAAAAGGGTAAATGTGGTTATGAAAAAATGCCCTAAGGAAGATAAAATCTTGAGGAACCTTAAATTAAACCCCTGCATGACAAGTGAATGTGTCAGCAGTAAGTATAAACATATTAATATAAGTTTGATATAACTTGGGTAACTTAGTGACCTAAGGTCTTTGTATGTGAACTAAGGTAAAAGTATGCATGTGTCTCACGTGACAGAGCTGGAGAGATCAACCGCTTCTTTTTGGTGTCTCTGGGCCTCCTCCTCAGCCTCCAGGGCTCTCTGCTCTGTCTTCTTCACATCACTGAAAGCTAATGCCTTCTCTTTCTCAAACTGTTGCTCCAACTGGGTCACCTGACCAGCACAGGAATATGGCTTATATTTAGTTGAGGATAAAAATCACATGCCAAACAAGATGTTTCTACGAAGACAACCATAGGTTGCCTCAAGTGTAAAACAACTGCTGCTAAAAAAATAAATAAATAAAGCACCCTGGTTTGTCACATGAAGAAAGAGGCTTCTAAGAAAGAGGCTTCTTTAACTTGCTTAAACCTCTACGCCCACAATGAGGCTTATTATAAAGCTAAAATAGAAATTTATTGAATATTAAGAACTGGGCTATTTTAGAGTATTTAGGGTACGTCGCAGATGCGCTTTGTGGATTCAATAGAGACTTTGTGCATTTATCTGTGAGTCTGCATTTTGTAAATACTTTAACCTGCAGACAGTCATAAATATTTTTACATACAATATTTTACAGACTATAAGATGTGTTTTTCCAGCCTAATGTAATATGCCATTTGTTAGCGTTTTTACTGTAATTGTGCTACTTCAGCGGTTATGGGAAAGTACACTACCATTACTTTGGCACTACAATAACACTGAAAATCCCATGGCCACGCTATCTGAAATTAGCATTATTGTAGCTGGAGTGATCAGACAAAAAGGCTACTTATAAAGTGAATTACAAGGTCTCTGCATTAAACGTCATTTGGAAACTAACCGACTCTGTTGCATTGTGGGATTTCATGAGCACATTGGATATTCTCCACTTGACAACAAAATGGCATGCAAAACAGTGCACTGTATAGTGAATAGGATGTAGTTTCGGACACTCTGAAGATCGGGAGTGTAGCAAATGCCTCAGCTCAGGAAACAAAACAATGCTGAGCTACAGCAACACTAACAGGACAAACACTAAACTATACCACACCAGTTGGGGAGTGCCGTTTTAGAGGCAGTACAAACATTATGGAAAATAAAAATGGTTACATTAATGTGACTTATAGAATTTAGCGACATATATATATATATACAGTATATATTGATTTTCTTGTCTAAATAGAAATTGGACTGAGTGAATTATTGTCCAGAAAATATGGTAAATAAACATAAAAAATAGGATTTTTAAATGACTGAATATTTGAAATAAATGCATATTGTAATTGTGGCCCTACTCCATCTAACAGGGTTTGGCCTTGGAGTGTGGTGGATGAAGAGCCCTCAGTGTTCATGCTTAATTGAGGCTTAACTAGCTAACACCAGTTTTTGGCCACTGAGTGTGGATGAAGTGCTAATGTTTAATTATAAGTAATGCTTCATTTTCCATCAATAAACTGGCTTGTACCTGTTTGAGCAGCAGCCCCTGGCTTTCCTCCAGCTCTTTAATGCAGGTGGCACTTTTCTGAAGCAGAGTCTGCTGCTTCTGTATACTGTAATGCAGCTGCACATTCTGCTCACTGGAACTCTGAAGGGCCACAGTACTGCTGCTCACCTCCACCTGCAGAACCTTCACCTACACACACACACACACACACACACACACAAAAGTATACACAGATCATTATATAACACAAAGAGCTCTAAATTATTACACATACATACACACACACACGTGCTCAGCACGCAGTGGCAAGCGGTCTCGCGCACTGCAGAGCAAGGCCGCGCGCGCGTGACATTAACTACCTTGAGTTTTTACACTACAGAGGACTGACATATATAATTGAAGATTGCCTCCCTTTTAAAGTATATGGGTTTAGATACCATAATAAATAAGGACCTTAGGTGTAAAACATATCGTTGCTGTCCAATGAAAAACATGTATCTCCAAAATTCCAACTTTTCAGTAACACGAAAAAACACTTTTTCATATCATTATTCACACACAATAAATCCGAAATTGACGGTGTGATTTGTCAGCTTTTCATTGGCCATTTAGATGTTAACTGCTGTGGGGTTTTATCATTCCATATATGATAAAAAGTAAAAAATGCAACAAGTGGAGATACATGTTTTTCATTGGACAGTGACGATATGTGTATTACCTCTTCTACATTATTGGCTCACACAAATAGAGACTACTTAATAACACATTTAATTGACCACAGAGCCACCATGTCGTGTTTTTGTGCGGCCCTCTGTGTGATAAATCATATCAAAACTAAGACTGAGAAAACTAGCTTATTACACAATCAGTGCAATGTAAACATGTGTGTGTTGACCTGATTAAGTTGCGGGAGGGAGGACTGCAGTGAGTCTGCTCTCCACAGGGCATCCTGTTTCTCTCGTTTTCTCTTGCTTCAGTCCTAGGGAGACATGCAACTAGACACACACACACACACACACACACACACACGCACACTGTTCTTCAATCTGATAATGAACACAGATTTTAAACATGTGATCTAAGACTATGCAGCACCCAAACCAAAAAGCTTGTGACCAGAAACATTATGATCAAAATCTTCAAGCGCCACATGATGCAGCTGGAGTGATTTAAGCGTTCTTATATAAGTGTATTACAGCCAGCTAAACTGTCTGGTATCCAGAGTTTGCTTCTCTAGCTTTGCACTGGCGCTACAAGGCTAATGTTGCTCATAAATAAGGGAAGCTTACAGCTACCATCTTAGCACAGTGCAAACTGTATGCCTAAATCATCCTCAAATTGTGTCGAGTTGTTTAGTAATCTCAAATACTGGCACTGTATGGGACATTGCTATTTATAAAAATGAACAAAAGGACACCACAGAGCAAACCTTGGACACAAACATGTCTTGGCTGATCCACTACGTCTGGGGTAAGGGGGAAAATTAGGTAGATTTAATTTTTGGCCGAACTGTTCCTTTAAGGCATGTATGAAGACTTGCAGATCAGAGAGAACTGGCAGTGACTAGCATGGCTGAAATGTTGGGGGGGAAAAGGAACAAAAAACAACATATTTAAAATAATCAAACCCTAAAAATGTGTTTGCTGAGAGATGATTTAGAATCAGATTAGGGATTGATATACCAGTCGGATTTGATCCTCCAGCTCTTTACATCTCAGAGTGTGCGTCCTCTGTGATTTTCCTGAGCCTGCTGGTAGTCTCTCGTCTTCTCTTCCAGAGCACAGATTGGTAACCAAGATGGCGGCGCGGTAGCACGCAGCGGCCACTACGGGTCCAGAATATATGGTGCTTTTGTTACTTGTATCTCGT
>JAOUQW010073655.1:0-13360 GCA_028565825.1 Olivaichthys viedmensis
ACATTTCATTTCAATGTATACGAGGTATATGGAGAAATGACAATAAAAACCTACTTGAACTTGAACTTGAACTTTAGCGCCTGGAGCTGGCCAAATTTCTTGTAGAACTGCTGTCATTAAAGAAAGGGCTTTATCTGTTGTACTGGATCTGTTTTCTTTGTCCATGTCCACTGCACCGCAAGGTGTGTGTGTGTGTGTGTGTGTGTGTACATTTCCTCAGTTCCTTTTTGAGTGTACATGTTATCATTCTATTAGCCTTGCTTCAGAGCCCCTGTCCGCATTTGTCTCTAATTAAAGGCTTTCAGTCACTGTCTTTTATTTTTGAGGCAGGTCATAAAGAGTAAAGGCAAGGAGATACCGAGAGCAAATTGAGATTGCTGATGAGGATGCCAGCTTGATCTGAATGTGTGTGTACCCTAGAATGGTCCCTGTCAGCAGGGGTCTGATGTGTGTCTGCTCATGTGTGGAGCACTCATCAAGGGCAATTAGGACCGAGAAGGGGGGCCCAAACCTTCATCCAAGTGTCCTTGAGGAAGCGAGAGAGAAAAAGAGAGACAGAAGAATATCAGAGTAACAGCTTTTGGGACGTTGAGACCAGAATGAGAGCTTGAACAATACCCCTCTTCACAATGGCACAGTGGTTATTCGTAGCCCTTGACCGAGTGGCAGGAGGACAACATCACCCTCTATAATGTCTTTGTTGTTCTTTTCCTCTGGTGTTTAAATAGGTTTCTCCCTGCAGGGTGATAATCGCCATTCATTATTCACTCTTCAGACGGTCATTAAAAGTTAATCTAGAAAACCGCAGATGATGATAGCAAGAGGAGCAGTCGGTGGAGTCTTTAATATTGTGCCATCATTTTGCCCCAAATCGATATTTCTGTTGCGTAGTGTGTACATCAGCGGATAGGGTTTTCTTAGGATAAAGATTTCGCCGATCTTCTGTGGTTCTGTAGTTATTTATTAATTCCACGTTCTGCCAGAGCTGGAATGAATCTTCTTTTAACATTTAATTCGCCATTGCACGGACCGCCGTCACAGAGCCACATGCTGCGGCTGCTACACCCAGCAATACACAAATGAACATGTGATGACCTTTTACGCAAATATATTTCAGGAAAAATTAAATGGCTTAATGGTTAATAAATTATGGTAAGTTTCTACCCTCGCTGCGTTTCCCATTAAGGTGATATCTAGGGTTCTGAAAATGTGTCATAGAACATTGCCTGTCTTTAAAGATAGTAAATGGGTAACCAGCACAATATCTACTATTTTGTAACAAAACAAAAAAATAGGTGAGCATGTTCTAAAAATTGTGTATAAAGACTATCTCCATAAAAATAGCAACTGTTGTGTTGCAAGCACAAATTATACTTGATAACACGAGGACACTTTCTGCTTCCCATTTGATTACATAGGTTTTTATTTTTAGGATATTAACCTATATCTGCTGCACTGGCCTCATTATGCTACTGTTGCCATTTTATTTACTCGTTAGCTCCAGCTAGTAGGAAACAGCATAAAAGAGCTAATTAGGGAGCGAGCAGCTTTGCTTTCTGTCTACTGTGACCCAGTTCTTCTTTCTCTTTTTCTTTCTCTCCCCTCCCCCTACTATTTTGTTCCCTCCTCGTTCCTTCCCTTTCATTTTTCTTTTTCTTCATTTCTCTTTTCTTTCTTTTCCTTCCTTCCTCTGTTCTTTCTTTCTTCCCCTCTTTTCTTTCTTTCTTTCTTTCTTTCTTTCTTTCTTCCCTACCTTCCTTCACTTGTCTCTTGCCTTCTTTCTTTCTTGTCTTCTTCCCTTCTTTCTGAATTCATTCTTTCTTTCTTTATCTCTTTCTTTCTGGACTCACTTACTTTTTGCCTTGTTCTTCCTTACCATCTTTTTCTTCTCTTCTTTCTTCTTGAATTATTTCTATTTCCCTTCTCTTTCTTCCTGATTTTTTCTCTCTTCCCTATCTTCCATCTTCTCTTACTTACTTCTTGCCTTTTTTATTTCTTCCAAAATTCTTTTTTTCTTTCTTTCTTTCTTAGGGATAATGACACTGCAGTATGGCCAAAAGGTTATTTGTCGTCTGTTGCTGTGCTCAGTTCTTTTTTACATGTGCAATTCAGGTTTATTTCTCTGCTTTTTGTCTTTGGAAAAATGCGAGATGTTCAGAATGCTGAATGGAGGTCAGAGCTTGGTTTGGAATGCTGCCACCAATCAGATTAGGTTGTGATACAGTCGTCTCAGTGGCCATGTGGAAGCACGGAACAGGTAATGAGGTAACATCCACTTCTGCCTTTCTGCCTCTTAGGACTCTGTAGTCAATTCCTCTTTCTCATTCCTCTTAGCTGACAACCCCACCCACTTGGCCTAATGACCACGCCGTGGCATGGGAGCCTTGATGAAAGCTTTCTCAACAAATGTGATAATGTGTGCTCTGGCAAGCTCTTTTTTTTTTAACAAGCCTCTTTTTCTGTCTCTCTTTTAGGTGTTTTCTCCACCACCATCAGAGCCTTATTATGGAAAGCAGATGTGGAGGAGCTGTGGTGAGTCTTCTTTAATCTAGAATCCTTAAACCATTGTGATCCTATTGACTATGCCTTTACATCATCTAACAGAAACTATCATGCTATCTACAATGGCTGGAAACATAACCACATAAGATGAACACTGAATATGAATTTCAGTTTCACATATTTCAGTGGATAGCTTTCTCTGTGTGACTCTTATGCTTACACAGCATGAATCCAGTTCTTTCAAAAACAATAAATATTCGATATTTGGATTTAATTGATTTTGTGTTAATGTAACTTCACCCTGTCACAGGTGACTGAGTGTTATCTCTGTGAAAGACTATTATTGTGCAATAGTATCTCAGTGATTTTTATGATTATTGTATTTTACAGCCTCAAGTGATGAGTAAAGACTGTGACATAGTGAGTGAAGGTCAAATGAGCAATTACATGTTTCTTCTCTCTGTTCCGTGCTGCTGTACCTGTGGATCTTAATTTATCTATGTCTCCTGTACTAGCTATGTTTAGTGGCTAGACAGTGTACCTTACTCTGGGGAAAAAGTGCTAGATAAAGTATTGACAACTATACTATAAAGGCCTTTGCACACTAAATCCAATGTTGTTGTCTTTTCCATAACACTTTATTTTGAGTGGTCCTTTGTAGGTGATTAATAAACTAGAAACAGACTATCAGTGACATATTTTCTTATTTTTTTGTTAATTTAACGAATGATGAAAATCACATCTGATTTTCTGTACAAGTTTATCTGAAAAACCTTATAAAACAGTTATGCTGGTTATTATAGTCTTTTCTGAATAGCAAGACATAGGGCTTGAGAAATCTAACACAAATTCAGTAAATAGGCATAGGCTTCATATCAGACCCAAAACTCTCTAGCAATTAGCCAGTTACATAAACTATAGCCTATTTAGGTACAGTGCAGGCTAAAGGCCTATATAATATATTAAAAACAATAGCTTATGAGCCCATCAGTATCCATTATATTTACTTTTATTAAAAGATAATGCGATTATGAGCTTTTTTTAATTTGCCAGTTGGTTTTTAACATGTAAGTTTTAATGTCCATTTAAACAAAAAGGACAAGTTGTCATAGGGTAGTGAGTGTTTGTTTTGAATTTTTTATCAGAGATTTTTCATCCATAAATTACGCAGCCAGTGTGCAAAGGCCTTAAGCAAGAAAAAAGTAATTTTTTCCCTTCATAAGCATTTTTTCAACACATTTTGTTTGCCTATTGTATGTTTGAAGCTGCAATAGTTTTCCCAGTGTGCGGATTTGTTTTAGACTGATCTTGTCTTTTTTCTCCTCACTGTAACACTTCAGTGAGGGATGAGCTTTTGCTACCTATTCATTGATACAAATATATAACAGATTAAAGACCACTAACTCTGTTTGGAGCAAATTAGTGACAGGTTAGTTAAAGTGTGTGTAGGTCAGATATCATAGCATGTCTGTAGAGTGACTCTTTACCCCTTTTTGTCACATGCATGACAGAAGCAGGCCAGCTGGTAAACTATAACTATAAAGCTGGATATTATTGAGATAGAGGATTATTTGTGTCGCACAATTCAGTACTTTAGGACACGCAGCAAAACAGTTTTTCACATGTGAGCTTTTTGGAGTAGCAGGGGCAAGTGAGACTGATTTACTGATCTTGCAGCAGAAATAAAAATCAAAGCACACTTGAGAAAATATCAAGGAACTACATAAGAAATTGAAGTAATCCCAAATCTCTTGACCGCCTTACATCTCCTTTCCACCCAGACATAAGTGCAGACGGATGGTAATCTAAGTTATGTAGCAATATTATTACATTACTGTATTAATACATGTAGAGAAGAGGAGAGTCGCTTTATCAGGTCCTAACTGAATCCTGACAACTTGGCGTCTTGCTGAAGTAGTGTATGTTCTGTGGATGTGCTAGTATAGAATACCTACAGTTTCCATGTTGTGTTAATGACGGATGATGAGAAGTCTCTGGGTTTTTTTTCCCCAGCCAGCTGAGGGTAAACGTGTTTGACAGAGCAGTGCTGTAGGAATTAACTGGTGCAGTTAGTGTTTACAGATGCTGCATCACATCCCAACCTCCACGGCAAAGGCAAACCCGTCAAACATATTCCAGTCAGGAGTTAAGTTTGTTTGTCACTGCATGGGAAACTTAAGAGTTCTTACAATAAAAGAGTGGAAAGGGGGTATATTCCAGATTGAAATCTTTGCAAAAAATATGCACATTTTTGTCGCTGGTATAAAATTTGTTTGTATGGTGTTGTGGCTATATAAGAAGCGTTTGCTGTGTAGTCAAAGTTTGAAGGCCTTTCACTGTGAAGCTTCCCTGCAGTGTACCACTGTGGGTAAAAGGGGCATGCTGGGTATTCCTGCCCTGTTGCTCAGAAGCAAAGAGCACTCCGTTAGCTGTCTTCTCAGCAAGAGAGGTTTTCAAGCCCTGCATACTTATGCAAGTATTGTGGCTGTCCAATACATAACCGTGTTAAGCATAAGCCTGTTAGACCAACAACAAAACCTATTCAAAAGGACATGGAAAAGACAATCAGGAACAAAATGGGTTTATATGGTTATATGAGTCGTGCTACACTCATTCATCCATCTGTCCATCCATCACGACACATTCTCTGAACTCCTCCTTGACCAGTGTTCACAGCCCACATCACCACTGCAGGTTGACTGATTTACTATGACAAATGAGCTTTCCACTGTGTGAAGGTTAGTGCTGATGATGCCAACACACATGCACACACAAACACACACACACACATACACAGGCAGGTCTGGGTTAATGCAATCCCATTGCTTGGAAGAGAGCAAAAATTCACCTCCAGACAGATTGATGTGTTTCTCTCTATGCCTGATGCTGTAATGTAACTCATAGTAGTGGACTAAGTGTGAGAACTCTGGTTGGCAAAACTGACATATTTCACCTTGGCTATAATACAGGAGGGTAAATGCCTTCCTATCAATATCCCAGCTTTAGTGGCTCTGATTTCATTATAGTTACGATTCATATGAGACAGAGCACCTACCCTGTCTGTGTGCATGATACGCAGTTTAATATTAGGGCACCAAATAAATACGTTAACCCTGAGAGTCAGTTCCTACGCAACATCTTAGTGTTGGCTATGTCCAATGAATGTCCACCAGTCCGCTGCAAATTAGGTGCGTTGATCGAATTGCACTTTTGATTGTGTTTGCGGTTACAAGAGCAAATAAATGTGTGTTATACAAGTTGAATGTTGGCAGCACGGTAGCGCAGCAGGTAGTGTAGGTGCCTCACAGCTCCACGGTCTGGGGTTTGATCCTGAGTTCCGGTTCCGGTTCCGGTTACTGTCTGTGTGGAGTTTTGCATGTTCTCCCCATGTCTGCGTGGGTTTCCTCTGGGTACTCTGGTTTCCTCTCACTGTCCAAAAACATGCCGGTTGGTGGATTGTCGACTGTAAATTGTGTGTGCGTGTGTGTGCATCCCTGCGATGGACTGGCGTCCATTCCAGGCTATGTTACTGGGATATGCTCTGGATCCACCGCGACCCTGAAGAATGGATGAATATACATGTTATAGGTATTTTTTAAACAAATTTTCTTCCTGGATTATTCTTCTTATATAAAATTTACCTAGGAAAGAAAGAATGAATGAGAGAATAGCTTATGCACCCTCTCCCTTCCTCAGATAAATAAGGTCGGGTCCACAGTGATTTACTCGAACACCACATGTGCATATAATCCTGATTTAAAGTGCGCTATACAATATGAGATGACATTGAGTAAGTGGTTACACTGGTAGAAAGGGACCCACCATACTTTGACATGAACAGATTAAACAAAGGGATGATGTATTTATGTAAATGATGAATATATTTCAGAGTTTAAAGGACCTAGTGTATTTCAATATTTAGCCAGCTTGTTATATAGCCTACCATTATAACCTTACCCGACGTTTTTTTTTTTACACTGTGTATGTACAGGTTCAGCGTTTATTTTGACCATCAATTTCACAGTACTGAGGCCTATTATTGTATCTTATGCTATCTCTGCTTACATGAATACAGCTTTCATATTTCATATTACGGAGTATTACATGCAGGTTCTTACAATCACCTATAATGTTAAACATCTTTTGTATTTAATGGAAATAAAATTACATGCTACATGCTCTGTTGGTTAAACAGACCATGAACTGTGATCAAAGACTTCACCCAATGGCCATTTTTAAAACCAATTTACCTCACAGATGAAACTACGCTATATTCATGAGCATAATGTTTTCCTGCCCTACAGCATTAGTGCGTAATAAACTATTCTTCCTCCCGGATCCCTTTCAAGTGATGACCTGTTTATGTTCATTAATTTTAACACATAGGGGAGAGGAGGACAAATGTATAAAATATAGTTATAATGCAAGCACTGGATGCAGCTAGAGAAAGAGCAGAGCTGGGAGAACAAAAACACCAAAAGGATGTAAAACACAAATCACACAGTATGACTTCCAGAGAGAGGTGAGCATGGGACAAAGGAAATGGGATAAACCTTGCCTGAACTATGAGATGGTAGGTGGAAAAAATAGGCAAGGAAGAGGGAGGAAGAGAAATAGAAAATGACATTGTTATATCATAGTTATATATTAAAGCAAAGAGGAAACATGCAAACATCACAGTGGAGAAGAAATTGTGAGAAGGTCAGTGGGGGAAAGGGAGGAATCATATTCTGGCTTCTTTTTATTTAAATCAGAGGACTGTGCTCACAATCCACCTAACAAAATCTGGCACAATCCCACAATGCTATGAAATACAAACTCACACTCTCTGAGTCTTTCATTTATCTGTCCAAATCCAACAGCAATAATGCATGCAATAACTTGCCTAACATAGCACCAAAACATCCTACAGTCTGTCTATTACTGCCTCAAAGTATCATACAGTCTGCCTAAAATAACCCCAAAGCATCCTGTAGTTTTTTTTTTTATGACTAAAGATTTTTAATGAAAACTAAATCTAATTCTGAGACACACTCAGAGCAAGAATCTCAGATAAATTTTGTCAAACATCTTGACACTCCTCCCTAAATGATGAAGGCCAAGCAGACAGTCAATTAAAACTATTTAAGCTGTTAAATGCATTGGCAAATTGAAAAGATTGAAAGCACCAGGTCCAGATGGTATTCCTATTGATATATATAAGGCTTTTAAAGAGAAATGATTGGAAATGACAGAAGTCATTAAAAAAGTGCTCCAATAACCATTATGCTGAAGCCAGGAAACCATATTCTAAATGCAGTTCTTACAGGTCCATTTTCATTACTTAATTCTGACACAAAGGTCACTGCAAAAGTGCTGGTTTAAGACTGGAGATATATTTACTCTTTTTGGTCAGGATCAGAATGGCTTTGTTAAAGGACAATATTAGAACGAGTGTTAAATGTACTTCATATGGAAAAAGAAGAGACTGTAGTCATAACCACTGAATAATAATTGTATGCTGAAAGGCATTTAAATGAGTACAGTGAGATTATATTTTAGAAGTATTAAACCTAGGTGTGAAACAGTATGAAACATTTAAAGTATGATCACCGTATAACCCTACATCACAGCGGTATATAATGATATCTGCTTACCACATTGTTTGATTATGGAAACAGTTACAATACATTTGTAAAATAGACTTAAGAGGATTTCTCTCAGCCTTTAGTAAACATTGCATAAATACTATTGTCTCTTATTGGTCCTTTTAAAAGCAGGCATGTATTCAAACTTCATCATCACAGTGTACTGCCATGCCTGTATCATCACAGCCCCAAATGGAGTACTTTCATCAGATCATTCAAAATGTATAACAGCCAAAAAGCACAAGTATTAATGACCCTTTCTAGTGTCAAGAGATTCTCACCGTCACCTTTGTTATTTTATTCCTGCAACTTAGCCTCCACTATGTCTGTAAGACTATCACTCAGATCTTACTGGAGTAAAGACTTGGCCCAGCAAATGCCTTTTGGCTCTTTATGCAATTATATCATGCTTTTTGTCAAAAAATAATTGCAATCTATTCCTGCCCTGTTAGATCTGATTAAATGCGTTGATACATTTTCTCACTATAAAATAAATTATACAAATGACACAGCATTTATTTTTATTTTTTACCTAATACAATTAATCCAACAATACAGTTAATTTCCATAAATAACTTTTCGTTTAGAAACTCTTTAAATTGAAGACCAAATTTCATTAAAATTAGACCCGATCAAATCCAAAACATACTCTATTAACAGATAGTCTGCACTATGATTATCCCTAATAGGTCATATTAATGTAATTAAAATGTCAAAATTACCTACATTTTTGTACTTATTTCAGTCTTTACCCTTAGAGCCACAAGATGACAAGGCTGATAACAAAATTATAATAATTATTTGATTTACCTTAAGACAGAAGAGGCCACCAAGTGCCTAATCTCAGGTAACTAATTTTATATTGGGGTGTTCTCTATATTCTCTAATACCCAGATGAATGTAAATAATGCAATGAGGTAAAAGGAATACATTGTTTATGCCTGTCCAAAGATAAAAGTATTTTGTAAGAAGACACTCAATTTTTTTTAAATCACATATTATGAGAGTTAAACCACCATAAGCCCAAAAGTATGTGTTTTTGGTTTGTCCACTGAGGGTCTAACCCTTGGTTCTGCTTTAGGAAAGTAGCTTTTGAATTTCATTCAAAAAATCATTAAAGATCATTCATTAAAGAATTACAGTTGACTCTTTCCTTTAAAAAACTCACTTAGGAAAGTTGGATGTCTTTCAAAAATATTTTCTGTAATGGAGGAAATCAGACAGAGAATTGACACGCATTAGTGGTGCTATGTCACAGATGCCTCCTGTTTGCTTTCAGTCTCTCTCTTTATTGCACTGCCAATGCTTTTCTTATTGTTTTGCTTCTAGAATTCTTGATTTGTTTCTGACTTTTAACCCAATTTTATCTGGTGGGTAGGTTTTTGAAAAAGGCGTTTATTGATATACTGAAATTTGGAGCAACAAGTTCTTTGACCTTTAATCATGCTCTCTCAACGTTCCATGCTTTGGAACAAGTGCTAACAGATATTACGGGCCTGGAATTGTGGCTCGATACCTATGTAATTACTGTACATTACATAAGCACTGTTACCAGAAACATGATTAGCTACAGCCTTCTTGTGGATGCCAACATATTTTGTGGACATATTGGTGTCTTCACGCCATACAGTTGGGCAGCAGTTAAAGTATGGTAACATGAATTTAATGCAATATGAAGTCTCTTGAAATCTAAGTTAATACAAAATATAATTCCTTTAGTTGTAGCTTTAACTGCTAGTGCTGTTGATTATACAAAGTGCTTTTAATGGCAAACTGGTAATTAGGGGGTCTTCTAATGGAGGTTTATCTTTTCAAGTCATTCAGGTTTACTGTTTGGGAGACTTTAATATTTTATTTTGGAAGCAAAGTTGTTACTAGAACTGCAACTGTGTGGAAGCATTGCTGAACATTTGTGGTATATGCTTCTGGCAACAAGTCAACCATGTCACAAGGAGAGGAGTCGACCAATCAAAAACAGTTGACTCTCTCTGCAGCCTTTAACCTCTTAATGACAGTTCTAACAGGTACAAATCAATAACAAAAACCTTGGGGGAAAGACATGCACCATTTATCAGTCATCAAGTGTTCAGGATTTTGCATGATTAACACTCTCGAGCCCGATAGTGAACCCCCTTGTCACCACTTCAGCAAAACAGTTATTCCTGAGCTCTATGACAAGACGTGGGAGAACTGAAGATTTACTGGCTACCATGCCTTATTTAGCTGCCATTACAGGTGAATGGACCTCTAGATCAGCTTATCCCACTATAGTAGGAGTTGAGAACCTAAGTGGTGCAAGAGTGGAAGCTGGGGAGACCCAAAAACACAATCCAAGTAACCACAAACAATGCACAAAACACTGTGAATGCAATCAAACAAACGACTGGTCTTGAGCTAAAGATTGCATTTTTGCCCATGTTTTGAATCCTTCAGCCAAAGATGCCATCAAGATCAACAAAAGCCTCTTGGGTACGAAAAGAGGTGCCATTTTTACCACAGAAGCACAACGACTGCTTATGTCCTAAAAACCAAGCAGGAGATGCTAATTTACCCATTCATAAGCTCGTCCATGATGTTGTAACTTGATGGGACATCACTCATGACATGCTGGAGTGTTACCTGGAACAGCAGCCTGCCATCTACTCAGCCTTGATGGACAAGAATGTAAAAATAGAATGTCAAGGACATTGCCATCTTGGCTGACAGTAAAATAAAACTGGCAGAGGAGCTCATTTCCTCAAATCCCTTAAGACAATAATAACTCTTATAAGCACTGAAACAACCCCCTCAATGTCAATGATCCTCCCTCTGAAGGATAGAGTTGCCACCTGAAAATAAGGGCACCGTTTTCAACATCCACTGACAGCTGGTCAAGAGGATGCTTTAATGTGTTATGAAAAATGTGTGCATAGTAGTTACCTTTAATCAGGCCCATCTGTTATTTTTTTCAACTTTGTAAACACAGAGGTGTTGATCCCATAGTCAACATTTGTGCTGTCGGCGCTGAATTCCAACACATACTGTAAATACAGTCCCAGTTTCTCCATGGAGCTCAGGAGGGAGGACATCATTCTACTGACTGACCCATCACCATTAAAAAATAAAAAATTACCATCCTATTTGTAACTCCAGCGTCTGGTCTAAAAAATTGTACAGCCAGGGGAAACATCTTCGAATGACCTGGAATGACATCTTCCATCTGTTTGAATTGAAAAGTGGAGATGGAGAGGTCTTCAGATTCCTTACTGCTTTGGAAGCCAGTACAACTCTTTTCAATAGCTTCTGTCAGGAAAGGTGTTTGGCTTAAGAGAGGCATATGGTATCATTTATTCAAAATGTAAAGATGTTTGAACTGATGGGCTTTTAAAACGTTTTAATCTATTTAATATACCATTTATGCATAACATAATATTTCCTTTTAAATGTTTTATCCTATTTAATCTACCATTTTAACGTTTCATCTTGAATGCATCATATACACGTTTATGAATTATGTGTGTTTTTTATGAATAATCTGAATTATTGTCATTTTTATCATGCATCAAATAAATCAATGGCAGCTCCTCCCTATTAAATGTACAATTTCATGGACAGGGGTAACTAACTACTAAATAATTATTTATGCTGTATCATCTTATAAACATAAAACATATGTCATTACCATGTCAGGCGATGGCTGTGGTAGGAGAAATTAGTAGTCTGTAGTATCCAGGGGTTAAAGTGGAATTTGGAAGGTGGTGGAACTCAGTGGCGGTACTGGCTCATTTGGTGCCCTAGGCGAAATCAGACACCTTCCAAAGTAGCACAGTATAGGGGTGCAGTATAGTTAGGGATGCAGTATAGTTCGTAGCACAGTATAGGGGCGTAGTATAGTTAGTAGTAGAACAGTATAGGGGCACAGTATAGGGGCGCAGTATAGTTAGTAGCACAGAAACATGATTGGTCCGTACTTTTTTCCTGTGAAACACGATTGGTCTTTATTGTTTCTGTGACGCAGCGACAGCGAATTTGATTAATGGTTCCTGCCGTCCATCACGCTGGAGGTAAAAGCAGAAATATTTTTACCCTCTCCAAGTTACTGAGGGTGGCAGAACGCCGTTCCGGATCGTTCCCGGCCCAATTTAACCACTGGTTGTATCATGTTATTAGCATGTTTTTTTCTTGAGGCTTGCTACTTGATGTCTGCGCACCTTCCTGGGCAACAGAAAATGCTTGCCAACTCAATGTGCCCTTATACATACCTTTCCTAATGCATTCAAGCCAAGGATATTGTCCCTCCCATTACGCTAGTTTTTTTTTTGCAAACGTCTCAGTTTAACACTGCTACTTAGAGAGTGCTATGATGGCCAGCAGTCAGTGCGAGTAGGGCACACGATTAGCGGGTGTATAACTCGCTACACGATAAGGCAGCACATGCGCATGGAAACTGATAGAGTGCACACACAATTTCATTTCATTTCTAACAAAAGTTATTCTCTAGTAATGGTTTATGAAGAAATGGTTTCATTACGGTTCGTAATTGTGTTATTCTCACTTTTGTTATTTAAATAAGAACATTAGGAATAAATAGTGTTCCATATTTGATTTAGAAAGGATTGCAACATTTTGCTCTTCATTACGGAATAATTCCATATTCTACAGAACGGACGGCAGCCCTACAAGGGAATTATTCTAAAATTCTTACATGGAATAAAATGATGAAAACAATGCTGCTATTAAAGTGACCAAGGCAGCAATCTCAAATGACCTGGGATGCAGATACACAGAGCCTGCTCTCCAGGACAGACAAGCTATATCTGATCACTATCTTATTTGTTTTCAATTTTAGATGAGTACAAACTCTCACTAAGTACTGTTTTTGTAGGATCCGTGTACTCACACCACTCACAGATGAATAGATAGATAGATAACCTTCCAGACCTAAGTGAACTATGCAGTGTGCTGTGTGACAGAGCCAAGCTTGATCAATGGGTTAAATGCATCTCTTGGTTATACATTAGACAATGTAGTACCATCTCCAATTTTTTTAAAAAGCAACTATTTAAAGACCTATCCCATGGTACAGACAACAATTACATGCCCTCAAATATAGCTCTTGACAGTGTGAGTGAAGATGGTGGAAATATACACTAGCGGTCAAAAGTTTGGAATAAATGTTTTCAGTAATATAAACTCCATTTTGTTTCAGATACATCTATAAAATGATTGTAATATGATTCTAGTGTTTATGC